>DWHQ01001544.1:0-10654 GCA_018247955.1 Eurytides marcellus marcellus | reverse complement strand
TCTGTGAGGTCGTGGTACTTATCTGGTTCGAGCCGGCCCATTCAGCAGCGGGAGTAACTGCGTGGCTCTACCACCGTAAAACTTAAACGTAGCTTTCAAAACCCTTGACGAAGGATTAGGCGGACGGGCCGAATGTAGAGATCTTCCTGATCTCTGCACCCAAGATCATCACATGCAAGGAACTAATAGAACTGTTTTAAGCTACACAATCTGTTAACTTTATTGCAGACAAAACTACATGGAATGTAGCACTTCGATTAGAATCAAAAACACCGCTGTCCCAGTCACCATTGAATTCTTAAAGGCCAGCTGATGTATATCATAATCACATGAGACTCTGGATTTGAACCCACGTCCGACGATTTATAAAGCGCAGGTCTATAGGCCACGGAGGCAAAACAATACATATAAGACTAAAATATATAAATTTATGTGGCGACGAAATGAAATTCTATGGCGTAAAAAAGCATTATTATTATTTTCTCTATACATTTAAAGCTAGTACTCATGACGACACGAAATGAATTCATAAAATCATAATCTAAGACATAATTAATCTTGATATAGTTTAGAAATATGAGATAAACTAAACCTAATAGTAATACTATACAGTTAGTTTTTTTTAAATTGACCTGGTAGTAAATATATATAAACATTTGGCAACATTCAATAACGCGAAACTAACGGTGTTTTTGAAACATGAAACTCAGCAGTTAGCTACATATATTTTAAAAAGCCTAGGTCGTAAAAAAATATAGGTAATATTATCGCCTAAAACACAATTAAAGTCTAAAGTGATTCATTGGTCAATACAAAAAATTTATAAGGTTTCTTTGGACTCGAACAATGTTTTAAGCATATATATTTTAAAAGCACTTAAACATAAATGTTTTATAGATAACAAATTCAATAAATATACGCCATGAAATATAAAAAAATATAGAAAAAGAAGTCTCTATAAGGCTTTACTTTTGGTTATAACAAAGCAATGGAAGAAAGGCAAAGTTTTAGGATCTTATTTGATAAAAATTCCAAGACATTAACACCATGTCAAGATATCATGATAGTTTAAAATAAAATATTTACACAAAAACAAAATGTTTCGCATCAAGCGAAATTTGTCAAAATCAAAAATTAAGCAAACACAATTAAACACAAATGTTCTTAAATGAAAATCTCAATGAAGTAGTATTCAAACAATATGCAGGAACTTAAAGTATAGAATACAAGAATACAAGAAAAAGAATACAAACAAATAATTTGTATTTTTAGTAATAATTATGACTATGTAGAGCAGAATTTAACAGTCATAATATTAGGTGCCTAATAAAATTTGATTAAATGCACAGTTTTACAATGAAGACCTAAAAGAACATAATTATTTTTAATACTACCATATCATATACAAATATAACTTTTTTAAATACACTGTTTATTCCCATTTCTGTTTAGTTAGACTTTAGTCTATGGTGTTTCAAACAGCTTTTCGTTTCGGACGAAAACAACAGGATGACCTAGACTCTCAGCTTGGCTGACAGTTGAACAGACTTGCAGTGGTGTACGCTTTGCACTTCCGTGGACACTCAGCCTTGCGCTGCGACGCACTGGAGTCACCGTGTACTTTGGAGGATCATTCTGATTTGATTGACGTCTGCAAATATTAATATCTTTTTAATATAACAATATCAATAGAAACCAAATTATGTTATGCAATTACTTAAAGTTTACTAGTAGCAAAATTTTTCAAAGATACAAAAATTTACCTTCAACTAAAATTTTAAACATGATTTTTACCTACACAAACCCAATCACCTAAGACTGTCCTACCCACAAACTAGGTATAAAAATTAATATCAATACTATTTAACTATCCTACCTACCTATACCTTCATACATGTCTACATAGATAAATTTCATACTTGCCTGTACATTGATGACTTGAATCATATGTTAGAATTTTTTGCAACTTTTAGATACTCAGGAGTCCTAGTGTTAGAAATGTTTTGAATGATAAAAGGGAATATAAGAATATAAATGTAAGTAATCGGTAATATAACTTAAAATGTAATTGGTAATAATTGGTTAATTTATAATTAATAATTCCAAGTGCTGATTTACCATGTGCTTGACAATAAAGGAAAACATCATGAGGAAACCTGAATATTTAAGAAGCAATAAAAAAATCTTAAATATGTGAAGTCCACAACCCGCAGTGGGGTCCCATGGCGGTCTGTGCCCTTATACCCTCTGTGTA
Source organism: Eurytides marcellus marcellus (assembly GCA_018247955.1). Classification (NCBI taxonomy): domain Eukaryota; kingdom Metazoa; phylum Arthropoda; class Insecta; order Lepidoptera; family Papilionidae; genus Eurytides; species Eurytides marcellus. The sequence goes on along the minus strand of DWHQ01001544.1, from coordinate 8,400 downwards.
GAAGGGGCCTGTGCACAGCAGTGGGACATGTATAGGCTGTTATTTTACTTGTACTTTACTAATCAGCAATGATAGGGCAGTCGAATTAGAACAGTCGGATTTTTTGAAAAAGAAAAAAAAAGCAAAAAAGGGTAGAAAAATTGTCACCTATTTTTCACTACAATGGTTATTGTACTGAAAAATAGACTGTAATGTAATTAAATTTTCTAAAATTAGCAATCAATAAAAAGTATTAAACACAGTATAAGCAAATGTACTAAAAAAAATCATAAATAAAATCTAATTTTATCTAAGTGGCATTATGGTTGAAACATTTTAATGCAGACTTTACTTACAGCTTAGCTTTTTGCACTGCAAATCGGATAATTGTGCTCTTTAAGACATTTTTAACATCAACCATTTTCGGATCCACTTGCTTGTGACGACCGCTGCTCGGGCTGATTTTAAGTTGCATGAACTTGTCCAAAAGTTGATCTAAATTTGCCTCCACTATTGAGCGCTGTAAAAGACATAGTATTAGAACTCTAATACATAAATATTATAAGAACTACTTACTTAGTAGATGAAGTATCCTAAAAAATTGTTTAACCTCCACTTGAGTTAATTTTAAACTAAAATTTGATTAGAAAGATTCTCATGCACACATGCAATCTGATCCTTTTCTTATAAAAAATTGACTGAACTTTTACTATCAATTTCATGCAACAAACTGTTCTAATTCTGAAAATTCTCTTAGTTTACGGCAGTCATTCCCAAACATTTTTCTCTTAGACCATTTTTAAAAGTTTACTGGTTTCGGTGGAACCCATACACTTTTAAAAATTTGGTTTCACATAAATTTTATGCTAAATGTATGAAGACTAGATCGAATCACGCTCCCGTCAGGTTTTCTGTACACCACAGGGGGTCCATATGGACCACTTTGGGAATCACTGGATTACGGTATAAATCAGTCATTATATATACATTGTTTATATCTACTGTATACTGATAACTAAAAAATCGCCTTCACCATGGAAATAACCTATGACTTGCAAGCCCATAATGAAAGCATACCTCGGTGCCCATAGCAATAGCTTCCTCCCAGCACTGCATGGAGGCTGGCAGATCACCGCGGTGTTCCTCCAGCGCGGCTCTGCACTCCCAATAGGCGGAGCTTTCTGGTGCCGATGGGAATCGCTCCCGAATCGCTCTCAACCAGCGGGCGCACTGCTCCCAGTCAAAGCCCTTAACACATTAGAGACAACATTTTAAAGCCTTTATTTATATAAGACAAAATTAGTTTCATTAAAATTATCTTGTTTTTTCTTATCTAAAATATTCAGTGATAAAAAGCGCCTGTGGTCCCCAATCCAGACTATACTACACCATTATAATTTTCTTTTACGGATGAAGTGAAGTGCCAAGCAAGTTATGAGTTTAATGGTGAGTGAAATGCTAGTCAATTGAAACATAGTCACTTATGTTCTTATGTAGAATGTTTTTGCTTTTAGTCTATGTCTCTGTAAATCTTCCTCGTTAATACCTGACTCGTGAAAATAATAAGTTTCCACAACACAGCGGCAAACAGAACTTATTTAGCCCTGCGCTGCAGTCATTACCAAGAGATTTAAGATGTTATGGCAATGTTGAGGATCAAACCGTAACACAAAAGTGCTTATTTTTTTAGCTAGGCGCTGGAATAATTGGCAATGCTGTGACACCCAACAGTTTGCCTTGAATGTTATCATCTGTAAGAGACCTACCACTTTCAAAAATTGATATTCATTTAGATTTTAAATTTTTACCTTTTTAATATAATTTTACCATTTTAATAGTTAATGTTATAATCATATATTTTTTTAACATTAATTTAATAATTATTGCAATTAAATTGGGACCTTAATAATGTATAATATAATGAAATGTGTAATTTTTTAAGTCTGATAAGCTTACCTCTCGGAGCAATTCTGTCAAATCATTTAAAGCTCCCAGTAGTAACTCGTCCACATGATGTAACTCATCAGCAGACGTTAACGTCGTGTTTTTGCTGTCATTAAAACTTAAGCTATCGCTGACGTAACTTGCCCGACGCCATTTATCATTGCCAATTTCAACTTTGTTTTCAGCAACAAAGTCATTCACTCGGTCATTTACATTTTCTGTATAAGATTGATCATCACTATCAGACTCCAAAGCAATATTTTCCTTATTCTCCTCATCATATAATTCAAATTTAGATGTCTCTAGGGGTTTGACATCATTGGACAGGTGGAAAATACCAAAGCATTGCAAATGATGATAGGAATCTATAGATTTCCCCCGTTTCTGTAGCCAGTTCTGCAGTCTTGCCTGCAATTCTTCAGGCCTTGGCGTGTTAAATTTAATTGAAACAGGAGTTTGAAATTTCACCTTCTTCCTCTCACTCTTAACGGCAGATACAACCTTCTCACATTGAATACAGTCATCTTCATCTACTTCATTCATGTTAACTTTGTCCAATTTCTCACCAATTGATGCCCATGTGTGTATACAATTTTTAAGTTCACTTTTACTGGCTCTCTTTAAATGTACTGCCGATATAGACCTACGCACAGGGGCACCAGAAGTCTGAGAGATAGTGTGCCTTTTGCCTGTTATAAGACATGAATTCTCAATGACTTTCTTCAAATAGGTAGGATCTGCCCGCAGTTTTTGTGCATCAGAAATGGTTACCTTCGGCACCACTTTTGGTCTGTATAATCGTTCAAACACCGAAATACGTTTGGGGTTCGCTTTTGATGCACTTTGTGTCGCTGTTGTGGGTTGTATACTTTTTTTTATTTCATTTGGTTTTGTTAGCTTAGTAGATGATTTTGATTGTATTGATGTACCAAACGCCAAACTTTTACGATTAGCTTGACCATTGGTGTTGCCAAAATGTAACATTGAATTAACATTTTGATTATTATTAACAGTCTTTTGAATAATGCCACTGCTACTATTTGGTATGGTTTTTTCTAGATGTAATGGTTTTCTTCCAATGAGACTTTTATTGTTAACATTGTGTATAGAATCTGATTTGTTATTACAACTTGTCTGTTTTAAATTCAACGGAGCTGTTGGTTTTTGGGGAAGATTATGTTCTTTGCTTGTTGTAGGTTTCTTCAACAGTACAGGAGCAGAAATAGGTCTTTTAGAAGTGCCATTGACATGGAAATTGTTTTTAACTGTATTTGTTACATTGTTTTTCGTACCAGTAGTAACAGAGTTTGAACTGGTGGTTCTGTTGGCTGTAGGAATTTTAGATATGCTATGGTTTGAAGCATTTGTGTCATTTTTGTTGTATTTCTTAAGGTTTAGTTCCCTTAACTGGAATAAGAAATGTATATTAATACTTATACTAACAAAATTCTATTCATTAAGTGTTCATAAGAGGACTTTAAAATGATTGTTATTTAAAATAAATTATTACCTTTTCAATTCTGGCTTTTTCCCTAGCAATTCGTTCTTCCCTTAATTTGGAGAGTTTTTCTTCAACTGAAGCCATCGTTTTTATTTTCACTATGAAAATTTGACATGATAAGTTTGAAAATGTTATAATAAAACTCTAGATTCTACAGATAGGAGTAGCAAAATTGTTAATAAATAAAGCAAAAACACTGCGTTACTCGTTATGGATTTGAAAAATAATTTTGGGAATAAATAAACCTACAACAAATTGCACGTATGAAGTAAGCTTTTATTGCGATAGTTTCTTGCAGTAAAAACTTCATCTTTCTTCGTTCAACTCAAATGCCCATAATCTAGTAAAATCAAATCATCAATAATTATTGATTTTCGATTTTTATCAGATTATGGACATTTAAGCTATTATTGCTACTGCTACAAATAAAATACACAAACAATATTAATTAAAAAGGAATACAATAACTACAAATCTAAGCAAAAGACCGCGAGAATTAAATAAAAAAAAAATTTAAGTCTTGAACGAGCAGAATTATGAAAAAGGTAGGTAAAACACAATTACTTTCTAGTTCTACTTACCACAAAATCTTGATAAACGTAGCAAAGTACTTTAGTGCATCAATTATTAAATAAAAAACCAAATTCAGTTGATTCGTTATTCTAATAACTTCAATATGATACAGACGCTATTAAAATTTTCTAAATTTTAAATGACGGATGAACGTCGGTTAAACCGCCGTATTTCAAAACAAATAGTTCAACGCTAATGTGTTACCATTTAAAATTTGGACGCGAGGCAAAACAACAGTAAGCATTATAAGTATAAATTTATTTATCAATTTTTCACTTTGTTATATGTTACTAAACGGAAACCGTATCTATTATATAACATTACCAAAAATACCACTGTATAATTGTAAACTAATAAAAAAGCTACTATTTTATTACAAGTTAGGTTATTCACAGTCTATTACAAGAAAAACATCATTCATAACCACAGGACGTCTTGTAATCACTAAAGCTGTAATAGAGTTTGAGAAGTAGAATATTTAAATTTAAATTTCACGCCTTAAAATCTAAATGTTTTATTTTATAATGCGCTGTATGCAAAAATACTATAAATCATTTTAACAGATGTTGTCTAGGTATTATCTGTTACTATAACGTTAATATAAGTTTTTAATTAAGGTTTTATATTTATTAGTATCATATTCTTAGAAGAAAAGTTTTTAAGTAGCCACACAAATCTTATTTACCAATATTTAATTTTGCCACAATAGCAACACTTCATTCTCTGAGTTTCGGTACATTGGCTGCACTGCGAGTGCTAATGCCCGCTAGGTCACGAGTGCGCTAGCTAAACTTATTCAAACTGCTGTGGGTGTAATAACAGATTACTAAATTAGTGTCACGAAATTTGTTCAGGTGAGTGGCGTTTTGATTTTATTATTTTTTTATGTATGCTGCATTTAATTATTATGGTTGACTTAAGTAAAGAATTAAAAAAAAACTTGTATCGCCGGCCGCGCGAAATCGCGATATTTTTGCAAACAGGTTTTCTTTGATGCCTTTGTTTTTTTTTTAACTTTTTGAGTTTTAGTGCATTACAGTTTGCATAGTTTGTTTAAAACATACAAAGTGTGTTTTGTCATTAGGAGAAAAGTGTTTTGTGACTTTCTAATCGACGGTTCTGTTTCTTTTTTTTTATTTGTTTTTTTAAATATGCATATAGTTTTTATTTTCATGCAAATGACACTTATTGCCTTTAATTTAAAGTTGTCAAAATATTTAACACTGTAAGAACAGGTATGTAGGTAGTTTTCAATAAACAAACATGCAACAAATAGTATGTAAATGCTATAAATGCGACTCTGCTAACTTGTTATTCAAGGGTTCTAATCTATATATTTCGTCAATTAATTGATTATCCGGGATACTTAAAATTCACAAGATAACATTTTATTTTTATTTTGCACCCCTATTATCTCATTTCTTTAAGAAACATATAAAATGATGAAATACCAAAAATTAGTAAACCGATATAGAGATGAAAATTTACAGTGAATTTTTGAACCTGTTTATATCAAGATGTTAAATTTTGAATTTGGCGCGGAATTCCTATTGGAATCCGGCGCAATTAAAATTGTTTTTTGTCACATTGCAATCGGAGATGTTTCTGACTGTTTTTTTTTTCTTATTGGATGTCGCCGACAACTGTAAAGCCTTGATGGAACTTGTTCTGCTTCTTGACCGACATTCTTAACACCGAAGTCAGGTGAAATTATGTTATGTCAAAAACTTGCATTTCACAGAATAAGCGAAAGTCGTGTCGAATATTCACTTCGTGTTATTTTAGGAATTCGTGATAGGTAATGTGTTCTTAGTGTCGCCAACGTCTTCACTTCAGGGCGATGTTAATTATTTTAAACATTAGATAAGCGTATGTAGGTTTTGCTGTCGGATATCGATTAGGTTTGAGTAGAGATTATTGGTCAAGTATAGTCATAATATGGTTGAAATTTCGAAAAGATTTTTAAACGAATTCAATTAAAATTATTAAGCAGAGAGTAATAGGACCTTATTTTAATAAGTGGTCACTTACGTATTACGTATTCCTAATGCGTCCAGAAATAGATGCGAAGAATAAATTGTTAAATGTATTTAACAGAGAAATATAATAATAACAGAGGAATTCACATTTGACCACAGTTCCTTGCCAAACTTTGTTTGAACAATATAAAATTATGAATCATTGGTAGAATTTTTAAGTTTATAAAAGTAAAAATTAAATAGAACTTTTCTTACTTTGACTTAGAAAGTATAACATACGTTTTTAAAAGTCGGACACTTTTCACCCAGTTATATTCAATTCCTATTTGTTACATCTACGTATTATGGAGAAGGAAAATTCGGTGTTAAAACTATAATTTAGTGATTCTCTTCTTTTTTCAACGCACCACACACTTTTTGTACCTATTTTATTTATTAAATTACTGGTGGATGGACTGGTTTTAAGGATAGCTTACATTGATCAAACGACTAACCTTCCCCTAAAACACTAACTAGAAACTAGCTTCATATTCTGTAATTAAGTTTGCCACCGAAGCCGATTGGTTCTAAGATTCCTCGGTAACTAACGATGCGTTTTCGATCATCACTAACGTGCTTCAGCTTTTCGGGTACCTTACTTGCTACGCGTAAGTTTTGGTCTCGTTCTTTCACTCAAAAATACGAAAAGCTTTCAAATTTGAACCTACGCTAGGGGGAAGTCAACTAGATCTGTCCTAAAAATAAAACTATTATTATTATATTTGTCACGTTTCATTTTAAATTTAAATTCTAAAACAGTACTTAAAATTTATAATGTGCAGTATTGGCGTATGGCGGTATCTATTCAAAATCTTTGGTTACTTTTAAATATAAGAATTTATTGCTTTTATGCCATACGATTTTTATATTTAGACCGAGAGAAGACAGGAAGGCATCTTTCGATGGCATCTTTGAAGGCATTTTTATTCTACTTTAAAGAGTTTGATGGTTGACCGAATGATAAATGGAAACATTAAAATCGTAGTAGAAATATTAGACAGTGTTTTAGGTAGCCTTGTCAACAGCTATTGCATGAATTTGGGTTCGGTACCCATGCAGACCATATGTGTTCGAATATAGTTGTTTTGAAACTATGTGGTTCTTTGTTATCGTGTCAATCTCTGCGATTCAGAGATGTTATTCTCTAGTACATGAACTACTTTTTTTTTAAATGAATAAAATAAATCCATAACAACGCGCTTGCATGCATGCATGCGCATTATCTCTGGTATTTCAGCAGCAGGCTTCTTTTAAGTCATTGGAACTGCTTGATTAGCCAGCTTCTCTATTAACTACTCGTGTGTAAAAACCTAGGTAGAAATAGGTCAAAATTCATCTTTTATTGCAATGTTTTATAAATTAATTTCCAAGTCAGAAAATTGGATCGCTTAAATTATGCCTAATTTTAAATTCTAATTAGAAAACTCTTCGATTTAGTAGCGGAGGTTTTTCAATTATCTGCTCGTTTGTATAAAAACCTTACATAGGCTTTTAATTTTTTATTACAATATTATGTTATAATTAATGTTCAAATAAGAAAAATGGACCACTCTAATAAGAATCGGAGAGATTTCAATTATAATGAAAAGACAGTCAAAATCCCGTCTGGGTAAATCTAAATTAGGTTCTACAGACATGGTGGATCGCTAATAAAAATCAGAGACATCAATTATAATGAAAATACGTTCAAAAAATCCCGTCTGGGAGACAGTCGAAATTAGCTTCCACAGATACAGAAAAGCTGATTGAAGGGACAGTTGAAACGAAATTAAAAATTAACCCTTAAATGCATGATTTTTTGTTTTGAATTAAACAAATAAAAAAAATCGTACGTTATAGGAAATTTATCATAGATAACGTAAAAAATTATAAAAAAAATCCACGTAATAATGAAGAATATATATTTTGAAAAAAGACAATATGTAAACAATTGGCAACAGTATGCATTTTTTCTTTTTTTTTAATTTTTTTCTTTTATGGGTTAAATAATTTTAAAAGAGATTCTATCTGAATCGGAGAGAACGCGTTAACGTACGACACCGCGCATTTTATAGTGAACGAGCCGCGTCCAGCTGAAGTCATATAATATTAATCTTATTTGCATATCGGCCGCCCAGCAATCACATTCAGCGGTGGCTAAATGAATGTACAATGGGCCCGTTTGTTTGGCCTACGCGATGAATACCGTGACACGATCGGTGTGCGCGCGCTGCGTTCGAGATGAATGGATACGATGCATCCATACGGTATAAAAGGATCGCCGATTTGTAACAAGGGCAGGTTCAAAGCACTGAATGTGACTGAGTGTCTGCTGAATGGGCCGGCTCGAACCAGATAAGAACCACGACCTCACAGAAAATCGGCGTGAAGTGGAAGTGTTTTTGC
>DWHQ01001543.1:0-10655 GCA_018247955.1 Eurytides marcellus marcellus | reverse complement strand
TGTCCTCATGCGTGACCCCGCAGGACGTGGGGTCTATCCAATTCGTGGAAACTAGCATTTCCACGAATTCGGTGATCTGATGAGGCTTTATAGAGCCGCATAGGCTAAAAGCATCAACGTCAGTCAAGATAAGATAAGATCAAGTTAATATGTTTTTATATGTAATAATTTTTAACATAATTAATATGGCAATCACGATTCCACATTCATAATTTATACAGATTAAGCCCCGATATTGGTTTTACGATATGTATTTAACATTCTGCTGATATATTTAATTCAAATTTAAATTCAAATGTTTATTTGCCTTGATTCTTCAAAAACTTATAATTATTATTGTAAACTTTTACAACTTTTTTATTCGAGCAATAATAATTCTATAATTAAAGTGTGCGGGCGTAATTAGATACCAAAAATAAATTTAACATTAGAAACATAACCATAAAGTGTATGTATATGACAAGCTTTATAATTGAGAATTTCGAGTATCGTAAAGTGCCTATAATACTTTTAGACTCAGGTAATATAATTTAATATCCTGCGAGATATTTTTCAATATCGTAGAGAACGTACAATTCTCCACTTACATGTTCTACTTTAAAATTTTCATATTCTTTCATAAGTTTTATAAAGCAATTCATTTTCTCTCACAAGTTCTATAGCGTGCATGAAGTTATAATCTGTGTCTTCGTTCAAAGGCAAGTAATGAAAAATATCATACAGTAAAATATGTAAATAATACCTATTATATTTTGAAATGATGTCGCCGTGAGTACTATATTTGAGAGATTTCCGGATTATTAAGAAGAACAAATTTGAGAATTTTATCGCATTTTTTGTTTACTTTTTTCCCGACTTTTCGAATATTTAGCAGTGTTCGTGGTCACTTGACAGACTGAGTTTAAAGGACTTAATGTCACAGTTAACCTAGACCACCGTCAATTTCTCAATTATTTATTTTTAAGTAAGTGGTAAAATCCTAGCATCATTTCTGTTGAAAATTTCTATTGTATAATAGTTGTCCAAAATATTTCACAAACTACAGACTTGTTCAAGCGGCATTGCTTCTTCCTCTTCAATGCCGTGACGCTTATTATTTTAGTCTGAAATGAAAACGAACACTGTAAGTAAAAAGTATTCAATCTTTTGAATGAATTTTTAAAATCCATAAATATATTTAATTTTGAAATTTATGTTTCTTAACTAAATCATAGCGATTGTGCGCAAATTGTAATTCTACACATAATAATTGGTTGTCCAGAAAATTCGTGCCGATTTTCGGTAGGTAGCAAGAGAGACCTGACGGAATATATCAAATTTATTGCAAACAAATGACATGTGTACATATGGCGAGGATGCTGTAGCCACAAGAACTGCTAAAGTGGTTTGCTCGGTTTAAAGCTGGAAATTTCGACCTGGAAGATTAAGAACGCCCAGGTAAGCCGTCCATCACAGACGAAGGTAAATTTCATCACTTTAGCACAGTTCTATCAGCTACAGCATCCTCGCCATAAACAGCCCATATCTTATTTGCCGCTTCTGTGGCATTTTTGCCCTTTCGGAAAAAGAAAAGCATTAACTTTATTTGCCACCATATTCTAAGGCGTACAAAACTGATAAAAATTAACAATCGTAACCAAACTTTTTTCCAAATATGACTGAAGCTATCTCTTTTAGAACATGTACACATGTCATTTGTTTTCAATAATTGTGATATATTCGGTCAGGTCTCTCGTGCTACTTACCGAAAATCGGCACGAACTTTCCGGACAACCCAATAGTTATATATTATCTAGGATAAAAGTCACATATTTCTTATCGCGTAAAAATTAACCATTAAGGTCTGAAAATAATAAAATAATTACGTGGATAAACGCTCAGGCTACGGGTCTTTAGCAAACCGAAACAGAATGTAAAATATAGAAAAATTACTATGTACTTCGAAACTAAGAAACTACTAACTTTAATTAAGACTCTATTGTGCAGGATAGCTCTTACTATCACAACCATTTATTAAATCGTTTAAAGTATTTTTTATATTTAAGTTTTTTTATTATTTAAAAAAAAATGTCGTTAAAAAGCAAAAAAACCCGGTTCATATGGCAAATAATAAAATCAGAACGTAAGTCCTATTAATATCTATCAAATCCCCAACGTGAAGTACAAATAAAACGATCAACGCCTACCAATTTGTTCGCACTAATAAGGCTTCCGAATAAAACGGCAACGGCGACATGTGAAATTTACTTAAGTGTAAACTTTTTATTAAAGAAACCCTACTAAACCGCAGCGGGCGCCCGACCGAATGGAGTTTCACCTCAGGGCAAATAAAAAGGGCCGCCACGGGGCGGGAGCGGCGCGAAAATTAATCTGAGTTAATTAAATTTTATTTATTTATACCGTCACGGGTAAGCGGGGGAGCGATAAAAGCACAACAATGAGCGTAATGAGGGTCACTTCTATGGCTTTCGCCCGGATAACGGAGTTTTTCCGATTTGCGAAACTCGTAGCCGACGTAATCAATAAACGATATTCTTCGCGAAGCGTTACAAAGTATCCCTGGATGGAGCGAAGGGGAAAATGCCGTTTTTATTTTTGCGATATCGAAAAGAATTAACGGATGTTGTAATTAAAGAGATTTTGCTCAACGAAAAAGTTACCGATATTTGAAAAATTCAAAATAAAGCTTCCAGTTAGCGCTGTGCTCAGCGTATTTCTTGTATCTAAACAATTTATTCGACTTTGTTGGTTTTTAATAAATGTTTGTTTTTTTAGAAATAACTGGGATTTTTTTACAAGTGAAACATTTTTTTCGCTGACTGAAACATATCTACGCATAACTAAAAACACTCAATCTGACTCCCGAACTTCTTGGGTTCTGACTCATTCTGGACAGGATGTCTGATCGCAGGATATATATCCTGGCTCATTGGTCTTTTCCAATACAAAAAGAGTGAGTTTATCTGTATCGTTGTGTCTAAAGATACACTTTCTTGTTTTTCTACTTTACTTTGTCTATTACAGTATTTCCGGTATAGTTGGTTGGTTTGATTTTGTATAACCTGTTGCGACTTAACCTTTAAAAAAAATTATGTTCAGCTCTTTTTTTCTATTCTCAACTAACTTACAGTTGTCTGCAATTTAGGCATCTATTACACATTGTTTAGTCACTACACGGCAAATTTTATAGTAAACCTGTTTCAACTGTCGGTAAAATTTAGCTACATGTTCTTTTTTCAAAATACATATCATCCTTTCCGACTTTAAAGGAGATACCAACCAACTATTGCAAATACACAGACGAGCCGCTGCTATCTTAGACTTCCCTACTATTGGCTTAAATATAGATTATCTTATTTCTTGCATCCGCACTTAGTACGTTATCATTACCATATCTTCCATTCGTTCTGAAAACACAACTCAAAAGTCCTATCCTATTTACTCATTTCTAGTTTCTAGTGCCGTTATACCTGTTTTCTTACTCACATCTTATTTTTCACAATGTCTCGTATAACAAATCGTCTTTTTGTTCTATCTGAGAAGCAAAATAAATAATTAGTGTAAACGATTAGTCGGCGATCTAAATAGGGATTTGGTGATTAAACCACACACTTAGCATCCTGTCCATCTAAGGCTTGTAACAGCAATATCCCTGAGATTGAAATACTTTTTTTGATCTATTTTGATTATTTTGATTTGATTGACTTAAACGTTTTGGATATCTGGGTGTGTACTCAATTGCTCTCTCATTTTGATCATAACGAAAATCTGAACGAAATAAGAACGAAAATAATTGCTTGTGGTTTTGTCTACTGTGATAAGTCTATAATTTGATTTTAATTAACATAATAGCACTCTGTGTCGAAAACTTTTATGTACGTTTATCATATTATAAAAAAATTTAGGCGCTGTTCTAGTAGATATTGTTAATTTGAAAAGGAGAAAACAACACACAGTCGCGCCCTAGCCCCTGCTATTTGCGCAGCGGCAATTGGAAATTGCATTATTAAAAGGCTTTTGTTTAAGCATCACAACACCAAAAAACGAGAGCCTGAACAATAAATGTTGTTTTGCGAAAGTAACCTTACGTTTCATTTCGCTTCGTTTACATCTACGGAAACCCGATTGCCAAAATAAATATAATCTAAATACTTACGTTCATATCTTTACAAGGTAAGATTTAAAAGACTCGAAACGATCAACAGGGATATTATGTTGTATTTATACGATTGTGTGGTTGCATATTTTTTTTTTAAATAATTTTGACTTTTTGTCCCTCGGTAACATATTAATGGAAAAATATCATTTTATTTCTGAGTGTTCAGATCTCTTTAATATTTTTACACGAATACAAGAAATAGTGATCGTTATATCTTGTATTCGTGACATAGCCCTTTTGGATACAATAAATTAAAGTCTTAATGCAGACTTTAATTTACCTTGAAAATATTGTACTTTGCTTTTATGAGTAAAATTTCCAACATTTTCCTGTGACAAAGTTTGTCCCTCTCTGTGTAATAGAGCATGTTGAGCCACACTTTTAAGTCTGTAAGATAGGTCAAAACTGACAATCCCCCATGGATTGTCAGTTTTGACCAGACTAGTTAAGAATGGTAGTTGTTCAAAGCTAACGAATTGAAAATTGACTTTGTACTAGGGATGTAGCGAATCGATTTGGATCTAATTTTTTCATTGGCAAAAATCATGCGAAAGGTTATGAGGATGCGGATGTAGTCCAAATTGAGAGGCGTGTGCCAAAGACAATCGCTGTTGGCTTATACCCTTACGCGATATTTTAAAAATGCAGAAAACTTAGGATGAGGTCTCTTAGTACCGGGGAACACGAAATAAATTCGAATATGAGTAATTTCTCCGGAAAATGATACGAAATATCCAGACCATATCATAAAACCATGCTGAAAATCTTGTCATGTTGGATTGATGAAGTGAAAAAACAGCAGAATATGATAGCGCTTTACACAAGACGATTGTTTATAATGTAATAGGATTTTTTATGCACATACGAGATGATAAGACGAGTAAATCGTGATGGTGAGTGACATTTTTACCCATAACAGCGCAGTGTCACTTATATTTTTAATTAACTAAAAACGTTCCAAACTATGAGGCTCTGCACTTCAAACCCAGAGATGTGTTGGGGTATGTCTGTGCTCAATAATGTCTGAATAAAATATTTTTTTAATCGAGTAAGAGGCAAACGAGCAAGCGGTTCTTACCCGATGGTAAGCGATCATGAGCTGTCTATGGACATTCGCAACATTGAAAGACTTGCAGTTGCGTTGCCAGCCTTTAAGGTTGTAATATTTGGGAGTGCGATGGGAAAGAAGGGAGTTGGGCTACTGGCCACCGGACGAAACGCGGAAGCATAAATATTCTATATATCTACTTCACGTCGATTTTCTGTGTCGTGGTACTTCTTCGGTTCGAACTGCTGCTGTGTGGCTCTACCACATTCAAAAAGAGTTTCCTTGGGCAAATTCACATTAATAGTTGGAACGTGTGATTGAAAAAAATTAAAAATTTAATCACCATATGATAGGATTTTTATCGTCACTACTTGAGCGATTGAATTTGGTACTCTTGGTCACCTTTCTAATCTTATTGCACTATTGTCCCACACGGGGCAATAAGTTTTATGATGCACAAATAGTTTTCCTGAGTCTGGATATTCTTTGTGTCTTTACTTTCATGTTTTTTGCAAACCTCTGTCATAAACCTGTCTCATAGGTATTATTTCTACTGCAGGAGGTTTTTTGGACATTTTTTGATGCGGTATCTAAAATGTCAAGATTGTTCAAATTAAATAAAAATGTTCAAAATTAATAAATGGTCTGGTCAAAATTAAAGTATAAACTTCTGTCATCTGTGATCGAAATATATGATTTGGACATAACAATGCGACAATAAAGTCACTCTTATATCTTTCAAATGAGTATATTTGCGTAGAATGTCTTATTTTGATTTAATTATGGCTGCTATCAGAAATTCCACGTACTTTCAAACGTAAGCTCCCTAGTTTTAATCAGACAACGTTCCAAAATAAAGATCAACATTGGCGCGGCTGCTAGTCGCCCGGGGCGGTCCCGAGACAAGTCAAGATTACATGTCGTTTTAATAATTAATTTGTGTAAAGAGTTGGAACGAGCAATTGTCTTTTTGTTTGCGAAGCGTTCTTTCCCCGAGAGTACATTGTCTGATTTATTATTAAGTAATTAGACGCGAAAAGAACTTTGCGGTTCTTTCTATCCTTTGTTAAGATTTTATCTAATCATATGTAGTGGTTCCTTTCTTTAGTATGATTAGTTTATAAAATTTTAGAACGAGTTTACGACTCTACATGTGCTACACATGTGCTGTTTTGTCCTCATGGATAAGAATTATTTTTAGCTAAATTATCAATATTTTAATAAAATTTTAGAGGTAAATTAAACTAAAAATTTAAAGCTAAACAGTGTTATTACCTAGAAAATTGTAACAGTTAAGTAAATATCAGTAACAGTTATATTGATGAAAATTCTGCTTTGCAAACATGAAAACTGCGTATGTTGTATTTCAGTAAATTTAGTAGTTGCAGAGATATCTACCGAAAATGGCTACTAACTATTTGATTAGCTAATGTTTAATATAGTAATACGATCAAATCAAATCAAATCAAACCAAAATACATTTATTCAAAAGGCCTTTACAAGCACTTTTGAATCGTCAGTTCGTGAGGAAGCTACCAGTGTATGCAGTTCTGTTGAAAGGAACCGGCGAGAAACTCAACAGCTCTCAGCAAGCAAGCTCTCAGCAACTCTTTTAAAATACCGTTACAATATGTTAAGCCTTAATACGATGTTATAACTATCCCACGTACGAGTCAATCGACTAAATTCCACGCACTTTGATCCATCAGAAAGTCTTAAACAGTATACTAAGACTTATACAATATACAAATAGACTATTTCTAATTTTATTTTTAAAGGGTCAAGTGGTAGATCCAGGACTTCTTGGGGAACTTTATAAAATACGCGTAAACTCAGCCCCATGAAAGATTTTTTCACCTTTTGGAGGCGAAATCGAGGTGTTTTAGTGCGTTAAAGTAAGATTTATATCTCTTTTTTTATTAGAAATATCAACTGTATTTGCGATTCAGTTATTCTTTAATATTTTATATATAGCATAAACGACAAATGCGCGCGTAAATTGACAACTCTACAAAAGGCCGATCATGTCATGCGAACGAGGTACAATGACAAAGTACATGCCCCAGACAGAGTTAAACAAGAAAAAGTGGGCGTGGCGCTCCGCCCAGTGCCCCAGCTTGCTTCCTCTTCTCACTGCAACCCCCCTACCCCTTGATGGGACTTAGGGTTATTTCACATCCACCGTCAAGGATGAGCAAAATATATTGTATATTCAAATTTTGCACTTTCAATACCTTCATCATCGACAAGTTGTTTTACTTAACCGATATTTTTCAGAGCACAATAAATCGATTATTTTTATTATGTTCATTTATTTTTATATTCCTTATAATATCTATATAGCTATACACTATCTATCTATCTAGCTATACACAATATCATCAGACACTTAATATGTTGAAATTAATTTTACTTGTGACTTTACTTTTCGGTATACAAATTCCAAACAATAAAAAAGTGAGACGCCGCCCTTATGCTTTGACGTAATAAAAGAGATACGCTCACAATGTGTTACTAAGTAATAAAGCGGGCGCCATTTTGTCCTTTGCTTCCGTGTTGGATAGCATCGCCTCGCGAGCGACGACCCGGCATTAAGTGATCAAAGACTTCACCTTCCTGTTTCACGGCTCGTGCACCTCTTTGATTATTTTAATTAAATGAAAGCTCCATATAACAATCCCAGAGCCCTCTAGTCACACTCCCTTGAATATTGTACATTGTTATCACGTTATTACGTTTAGAGATCTTCTATGTCCTTCACGCTATTCCAAATAGAATATTTATTATTTGATTATGACCTTACTGTATAACTTAGATTCTGTCAATATCCTTACTAATATTTTAAATGTGAATGTATGTTATCGGGTTCTTTTTCCGATCGCTATAATTTTTGATATAAGTATAGTTTTAGGCTAAAAGCAAGCAACTATTTTTCAAGAATAAATTCATAGGTAAAGGAAATATGACAATAAATGAAAATCCATGCAAGCTAACCCGCGCGCAAGACGTAGTTGTTAAAAAAACTGACTTACGGAGTTCACAACGATTACGAACGATTTAATTGCCGTCATTTCTAATACTTCGTATCCTTTGCAACTTTCACGGTTGCGGGACCATTTTCAAAACCATGTCATACTTAGAAATTTAATTGCAGTAATGATACATCGTATACCTGCCTAATGAATTATTCCAGAATAATTAAATTCATATTCGAACGACAATAAATAATCAAGCCTCGGCGAATAATATTAAATATTTAAATAGCTACAATATGTGATTGGCTTCAACGTCGATCCGAGTCCCGAGTTTAGAGGTTTAAACTCAAATGACAAACATTTGAAGTTTTCAGATTTGTTGAAAAATCAAATTGTTACTAAATCGCCGCACCTTATCCAATACAATAATATTTATTCTTATTAATATTTTATACCATCCTTTCTGTCTGTGTTCCTTTGTTTGTCTGTTGGTAGAAATAAATAATAAAGATATTTGAGATTGGTACCGTAGAAAGATCTATTGAAGAATCCGCCTACTGAAGTATGCAGTATGACCCATTATGGCATTACTGTTAACACTGTTAATTTGTTACTGTTAGCATAAATTGTTACTGTTTCATAACTCTGATTAGTTATGAAATTCTTATTAATATGTTCTGTTTTAGGCAAGTGAGAAGTTTACTAAGACACGAATGTTTGTCTTGTTTATAAATTGCAGAAATAACAAAAAATTCTGGCCCCGAAAACCAGATGAAAAAGTTAGATGTTACAAATTTATGAAAGTTTTGAATTAAATTCTTATATAAAATAATGTAATAAAGATAAATAATTAAATATATTTTTTCAATCCCCTATTAGTAAATTGTATATAGTGTATATCTATTGTAAAGTTTATTATATTTATTTCAATATATTTTATTTAGGGTTTTTTATTATTGGTTTTTTATTTAAAATAAATTATGCATATCATATCCTAATGTAATTACCAAGGTTTTCAATATAAAGTCTCTAATCTTAGTAATATTATTACACTGTTTCGAAGGGGGTGAAAAAGGTAAAAATTTGTGTTTCTTACTTAGGTTTAAAGTTGACGTGCATAAATTTTTGCAATCAAAACTTATTACAGCCTATCGCTAATCATAATTAATTTTTATTATCTAATTCTATAAAACTGCATTTTTATTTTTAGAAGTTTATCAGATGTCCTTGAACGCAGCAGATTTCTTATTATTCGTGAAGAAAAGAAAATACCATATACATATACAAAATGATCAAACCACAATAATAAAATGTCATTTATCGAATCTTAAGAGTGAATGGATATTAAAGTCGTAATATTTTTATTTTGATTAACATATTAACCCATTCTCGGTATAGATAAAGCAATACCCAATTTGTGGCCACATCAGTTCCCGAGTGGAGTATCACTCTATTATTTATGGACGCGTTCGATACGCAATACAAATTATTGTTTTCAAAGTATAACGTTTAGGGGAGCAGACTGTTTGCAGAACGACCCTCGGGGTACCCTACGCGTCGGTCCGCTGCAACGATTTTAACGCTTATCGCGTTTACAGTAAGCTTTATTTCTTTGTGGCACGCTCGGTACATATTACCATTGAGAAATAGGGCGGGCTTGAGGTACCTACCATTAAAGCAATCTTTTGACAATTGAATTTCAATTCGGCTGACGCATTGTGAGCAGATAGGACTTTATGGGAGCGCGCCGCTATGGGTGTTTGCGTGCGGTAATTGATACGAAGTGACAGACACCGCGGGGGTTACTTTTTCAGCCTCCGGACGGAGAGGAGTGATGTTTTGACATTTAGCGAGAGGCGATGGGTGTGATTTGGAGAGCCCTTTGTGGAATTATCGTCGCGGATGGCATCTTTAATATTGACTAATGCATTTCGTCGCTAATGGGCGCCGGAATACGACAGGTGTGCGGGCTTAAACGCGGCTAAGTGTCGCATGGAAAAATAGAGGTGTAATTGTATTTTTTTTTTTTTTTAAATATTGCGGCAAAATGGAAATAAAGTGTACTCTCATCGCGCGATAAAATCTTAAAGCTTATTTTGATTGATTGTTAAAGTTTTAATGGAAGTTTTGGTAGTGCGGGCGTAACATTTTGTGTATATTTGTCGAAGTATCTGAAATTTCGTTTCAATTCTCAGATCTGTAGAAATTCTTTTATTACCATATTTACAGTCTTATCTATTTTCCTTTATATTTTAGGAGGTTGACGTACTTATAAATTCTTTAGAAGTATCTTAAGACATATGGGAATTATTCAAATATTTGCTTTGCTATTATGATTATCACAGTTGCAAATCATTGTTTTATATATATATATATATTATAGTTATATTCATTTTCTTTTCTCATATTTCTTCAATTGAGTGAAGTCACTTGAAGTAAATTATGTGACTTTCAACCGGATAAGTACCACGAT
>DWHQ01001542.1:0-10655 GCA_018247955.1 Eurytides marcellus marcellus | reverse complement strand
CGAGGAAGCGGCTCACCTCATGGTAAACGATCACCGCAGCCCATGGATATTTGCAACATTACAGACTTTTTAAATGCGCTGTCAGATTTTAAGGGGGGATTTTTGAAAGAGAGAGTGAGAGGGAGGATGATTAGGGAGGGGAGAGTAGGGTGGGTGGAGGGAGGAACGGAGGGATAGAGATGGAGGCAGAGGT
Source organism: Eurytides marcellus marcellus (assembly GCA_018247955.1). Classification (NCBI taxonomy): domain Eukaryota; kingdom Metazoa; phylum Arthropoda; class Insecta; order Lepidoptera; family Papilionidae; genus Eurytides; species Eurytides marcellus. The sequence goes on along the minus strand of DWHQ01001542.1, from coordinate 10,462 downwards.
AGGTAGGAGAGTAAGAGAGGGAGGAAGGGGAGGGAAGGGGATGGGGCACCGGCCACCTCACTCACCGGATGAAACGCGGAAGCAAAACACTCGCGCTTTACGATTCGATTTCCTGTGAGGCAGCGGGAGCAGCTGCGTGACTCTACCACCGTAAAATTCATCATTGACGTTGTTGTAGGTTAACGACACGTTGGTTTTTACAGGCCCATAGATTATTTTGAATTGCAAGAGTTCAAACTTGCTTGGCTCTACGCAGCACTCATTACTCAAAATATAGCATGTTCCCAGGATCTCTATGGACAGTTAATATGGAACATAGTACAGCTTGTACATTACTGCTTGACGGTAGAACAATTGATGAGATGTTATTTTTCAAGGTGGATTCTGCAAACGAGTCCCATCACAGTAGACCTGGGTGGTGGAGAAGAACTTATTAGTGATTTTGAATTTTATTTTTGGTGATGGATGAAACGTGGCTTATCCACCTAAAGGTCTGCAATGATCTGAATTAGGTGAGGTCTGAATTAGCATGTATCTACAGATTATTTACATGATCATGCGCTCTCATTTGAAATCGACTGATCAGCTTGTCATCTTCACTTTTTCCAGCAACTCATGGCCCATTTTATAGAGAGTGATATGATGATTTCACTTTCGCAACATCCAAGGCGTTATACGACAGAAAATATTGGACACAGCGAGCACAGGCTCTTAATAACCAAAGTGTTGCCTTTTTCTTAAATATTCTTATATCAATGACTTTTCTCTTAAACATACTTTTAAGTTTTTTTTTCTAAGTTTTAAAGGCATTGCATAATCTAGCAATAATTTTGAAATGCACACGAATGATAAAATTTTATTAGAAGTTAAGTCAAGAAATTAATAAGTTCATTGCATTTTCAGTTCGTCATAAATGATTTGAGATGGTCACAATTGGCATTGCTCCAAGAATAGATTCCGTTACTATTGGTAGAAATGTTCTCCACAACTTAATCCCATCAGTTCGAATCAGAAATAAAGCAGACCAACAAACCACTGAGCTATTGCATCTTATTAACCACTCATAATCACTCTTTAATGTAATTGAATTACGCGAAATTCATTTTCTCTTAAATCGCACGCCCTTAATCTGTCTTATAAACAATCGCATTCCTTACTGTTTCTTTAAATGTCAACCGAAGCGTATGTCGCAAACGGTTACAATTTACATTTCGAATCGATTTAACGCGACTGCTTTCTCTGAAATATAAATATTAAGATCGACTCTTGTTTGTTTTTATACCTGTCAGTTCAACTGGCCTGATAAATTGGGCGTGCGCAAAAAGTGGTCGATTTATTTCGGCCGAGGGAATTATGTTGTTCTCTGTGGTTTCCGACGTTGGATAACAATCTTTGCTGGTAGCGGTATTTACGTCTGTCTGTGCTAACATATTTATCTACAGACAGTAAACCTCTACCAATATCATTAATGCGACATTGTGTTTGTTAGTTCGTCGCAATAAAGCGTTGGATTGGCGTGAATTTTGGTGTTAAAATATATTTAAGTGGAGATATAGAAGGGAGTGGGATAAAACACATTTTATTCAGATTTCCTTTAAAGGACGAAAAACCTGTATTTCTTATACTGGGACATGAGTAAGAACTTCACACCAGGCGGATCTTCTGCACACCAGTCATCTTTTCATTGACATGACAAATGATATATTTATATTGACCTGAAACATATCTATCTTAATTCTTTTCTTTGCTACATTTAAACTGTAAGCGTCGAAATGTTTTAATGTTTGTTATTAAAAACTTAGTGCATATAGTTACCGCTTTAACTTGAAGACGTACGTTCTATTTAGTATTTCTGTTTAATCGGTTTAGTAGTTCTTGGTATATCTGTGCTATAGAAAACGGTACTTTGTGTTCATAACTGCAAACCGTCCTTCGCATTTCCTGGATTGCTCTTTTTTTTTGTCTGTCACTAAAAATACGTTAGGAAATACAGAAATGTCTTCTGAATCGCGCACCCACCAAACTGCAGAACTTCGTTTGCTGAGTCGGTAGTAATTAAAATCATCCGTAGTATATTTAACATTCTTTACATTCTTGTTACATTTAAACAGAAATTTACTGTAGGCAAAGATAGCTCAAGACAAGCGTGAAATTCTTTCGTCGACAGACACGTTGAGGAACTGGTTATAGGATAAGTAGTTAAAGTATTCATAGTTTGACGTGACTAACTAGCTTATGCAAAAGCCGCCGAATTATATCAACGTCAGCTGTCGCCTGCTCTTAATAAAGTTTCAGGCCGTGTTGATGAATCAGTTTCCATTCTATACTTACCTTCCTTCTTTTTCGAATGTTCTTGATCTTACATATGGTTCATGGGCAGCAGATGAGCTGCTTTTCCGATAGCTTTTTTCCCATTTACAAAAGCTGTTACGGAAGTACTTCCTTTAATATTATAAATCTAAAATAGTGTTTGTGAGTTTGTCGTTGATATGGTTTTAGGCTTAAATTTTGTATGTTGAGAAATGACAATTTTTATCTGGATTCAATTAGAAAAAGAATTGAAAAATTTCATAAACATAAAATCCATGTGAACAAAACCGAGGACAAAACCTAGTATGCTAATATTCCGGGCAACTTAAGGTCTCATATATGAGCATAAATTAACCACATACACATATACTCGGAAGTCGCTCAAGAGCGATGGGATACGTGACATGTCTTTGGGCGACGAATGTGTTCCTTTGAAATTGTATAACCGAAATATGTAAACATAAAAGTTGTCCAGAATCGATCATTTTTTTGCAATTTTTTGACAGAAATTTTGGTAGACAAGGTCAATACAGAACGTGATATTTCACCTAGTATTTATGTAATGCTGTCGTTTCTTTCATGGTGAACGTTAGTCATAAATCAGATCTATAAGACATCGTCTTCTGGTTCCGATTCTGAGGATTTGATTGACGATCAATGTAGTGTGTCTACGTAAACTACACTGTTATATATAGTCATGGTGGTAAGGGCTTCACATACAAATAAAATTAATCATTTCATTCATTAAAATAATTCCTCGAGTTATATACACTAAAAGGTTTGTTGGTTTATCCAAAACCTGATTAATTTTATTTTTCTCAAATATGATTATCGCCTGTAATTTTCTAACAAGAAATTGTTTTTTATTTCACTTTCATTACGGACAGTTTAAAGTAAGTTTTATAAAAAAGTTTAAGTTTAAAGTGAGTTTTATACGTAACACGCAAATTATACAGGTCGTGACAATTTTGTTCAGTCTGCAAAAAGTTTTATCACAGCCAAAAAATAAAGAATGTAAACATATCTTGATAAATGGTTGTCCCGTGAATACGTTTTTAAAAAGGCAGTTACAATTTTAATTGCAGATAACTATGGCAATTTGTTTTAAGCGACAGTAACTACTTTTTTTAGTCACTGGCTAAATCTCATATTATCGCCAGTCTTTACTAAAAAGTTATATAAACTGCCCAGATGATATAATAGCTTTTTTACAAAAATTTTATATATCTGGTTAATGTTACTTTTACCTTAACTTGATCATTATTTCCTTAATAACATTATAAAACTGAAAGTGTGTTTGGTGGATTAAATTTTTTACTAAGTATCAATGAGTCGTTATGGTTTTATGGCATCTAGGTGTAGTTTGTAGGGCGGAGTGTGACATGCTGCTAATATTTAGGTAAAATATGAATAAACGGATAATAAAAGAATTAATAATAAAATGCTGCCCGCTATTGATGTAAGACCAAATAATTTCTTTTGAAACACTGTCTTTTAAACTGAAACACAATAATTTGTCTATAATGTAGTATTTTTATGCGTATTCACACTACATAAGGTAAATCGCATAGTCGCTGTCAGTGAAATCTCTTAAGGAAAAATCAGTAAATAAGTCCATCCATATTGAATAAAACAAATGCAAGGTTCAGAAGGGTAAGATTTCAATATTTTATTCGATTATTTCTCACTTGCCATTCCAATTTCAAAAGTTATGATCCATATTAAATTAAACAAATGTACGGTTCAGTAAGAATAAAATTTCAACATTTTGTTTCGAACTTGCCATTCTAAATTCAATATTTATGATCCATATTAAATAAAATAAATGTAAGGTTGAATAAAGTTAAGATTTTAATATCTCCTTCGATTACTTCGCACTTGCCATTCCAAATTCAAAAGTTATGATCCCTATAAAATAAAACGAATGTAAGATTCGGTGAGGTTAAAATTTCAATATTTGGTTCGAATATTTCGCACTTGCCATTCCAAATTCAAAAGTCGTTATTGTGACACCCGATGTGAATAAATCGAAAATAAAGATAATGTCATTAATCTGTGCAAAGCGCAGGCCTTCAGCGTCGCTGATAAATAAATATTGGGTGTTTAAGTTTCAATATAACGTGTTAAATGCCTGTTTACAACACAATTAAGTAATTTTGTAACGTGTCAATGTAATGTACGTTTAATTTTCTTGTAGAATTTGTTTTTTAATTTTTAATATTCTTTTTATCTCTTTGTGGTATACGATTGAGAAATATTCGTAGATACTTAACATTAAAGACATTATTACTTTTAATTAACAAACTGGATTATTAGCAAGCTGTAACAAATCAATATTCATAACTGCCTTTAACAATGTTTAATTAAAACGAAAATGTAATAAATTTTACATATGTTTTTATTTATTTATTGGAATTTTTAATCTTCAGTAATACAATAAGTACCTTCTTTCTCTCAGTTTTATAGTAATGCGTATATATTTTTACTTTTGCGAACATTGGCAAAGTTATTTCAACGATGACATTGTGAGGACATAAATTGTCAATTAAAACGTTCAAAATCGGAAATGGACGCGTTCCAAAGCTACCGAAGGGAACCCGAAGTGAGTAATTAAGCCGCGCAAACGACAAAACGCTATAGTGTTTAATCATCCGCCACTATGTTGTTACGCCGGCCGACGTGCAATTTTCAGTCTTTAAAATAAACATTATTAGGGAGGGCACTTAACGGACGGCGTACGCAATGAGCGTGCGCGTATCGAGAGGTATGTAATTACGTATAAACGGGCTGTCGAGCGCTCGGAAGCGTCGCTTCGCCTCTCTTTACGGCCGATGCCGATTTCGTTCGACGCAACGCGTGGGGTCGGCTAAGGTGCGATTCGCACCGAGAGGCTGCAAGTGCAAAGGCGACAAGTGGTGAACGTGATGTATCGTGATAATTGCTGTCGCAATTCGGTGGTCGGGTCTCTTTAGCAAAGTCCGCGTAAAGAAGTTGACAATTGACAGTCGTTTTACCGCAAGCTTTATTATGTTTTGTATTGAAGTGCTGGTATCTAGAGAATTTGTTGGGATAGAGATATAGCCATCTTATAGGCTTCTTGACATGCCCGGGCTACTTGACCTTGTGTTCCGTTATTTTATTATGTGATATAGCATATACATATACAGCACCCATAAAGCATATAAAGCATATACAGCACCCATAAGATAACTCTTTATATTTTACTCTCGTCTCTATTTTACTATCTTTGAAAGGGCCAGAGTTATTTCACTCATCAGAGCAAATAAATGTACAAAGAATATCGTCTTACAAGACGTCATACATACAAGCCTCTCAAAAAAATCACTTGACATAGCCATAATAAGGTAGATATTAAAGTATTTAAATGTAAACCATTTATAAAACAAAAAACGGCCGGCATGTACTCGTATGTTCAAAGGGACATGGTGAATTTTAATATTGAAACTCAAGTAAAATGCTGCACGTCTGAAACTTTTTGCCCCGTTGCAGCCTGTCTTTGCCATCTTAGTGTGAAATGAGCCTTAATGCAGTTTTTCGCTGTGAGCAGCGACAACCGTGAGGGAGCAAGTTAATTCGCTTTGAAATAAAGAAAACTCGTTCTCCAGTAGTGATTTATTTTAATCGAATACATGACATTGAACAAAACTGTTCCAACAATTATCCCTATAATTATACTTTAAAATTATAACGGGGTTACGGTTATTAGTTGTTTTGTGCCATTAAATTTAAAAGTACCGAAGTGATATTTAAAAGTAACTTAAATAGTTCGATTTTGATTTTTAATATTGTTAGAAATCACGACATGTTGATTTTTATCGATAATCCGAACGCGGAGAGGATTAGTTGATAATTCTGAATTTTGGAAATCCTGTGTTTGTTTTTTTACTAAGAAATATTGAAGAGATGTAATGTCTCGAAACCATTGGCATTGGTAGGTAATAGCTTAAAAATGAGGTTCAATAAGGTGGTAAAGTGCAAACAAACACATATGGTGAAATTATTAGAGGAAGCGATTAAGATGTATTCTTGTTCAAACTGACTATAATCATAAAATCCAACCAAAAGTTAACGACCTATCAAACCCATGGAAACTAGCATTTCCACGAATTCGGTGATCCGATGCAGCTTTATAGAGCCGCATAGGCTAGCATCAACGACAGTCAAGATGCTAACGACGATGCAAGACGTTAACGAAATCATAACGCTAGCCGGTAAATAAGAAATAATTACCTACATGTTAAATTGGATGTCCTTAATCTGAAATCGTGCTTGCATTGCGGTGAGCCAATTTGGTTGTCGACAAAGAGTTATGATATAAAAACGCGATGTAATTAAGTTTCGAATAACAAGAAAATATTTCGGTAGCATGCGATCCGTCAATAAAGCATACGTGAATGTTAATTAATAATAACTCGCTAAAAATGGCGTAGCTTTTTTTTCAAGTTGAAATAAATTCAATGCGATGTTGAAAGAATGCGTCAAGGTAGGAGTAATTAAATGTTTCATTGTACGTAGCTACGGTAAAACCTGATGGCTGTTTGACCGGGCACTACCCTTGAGTCGAATATTGAACGAACGGTGTGAATTCAAATCCTGGTTGCCAAAATTGAATTTTACGTTCCATCTTGACTTGTGAGCGTTTTTTAAGGCTATTAGAAAATTTAATGACTCGCTTGCTCATTATTGAATTAACTGAAGTGTAAACAGAGATATAAAAAAATACTGAAAATGTTTATATATTATAACTCTATGTTAATGAAATAAACATTATTTACAGATTTTATCGCATTTTAAATTATTTTAGATTCTCGATGTTTCGAATACTATAGAATCGATGGCCACGAAACAAACTGAGATTCTGATTTTATCTCCTAATGTTATGCAGTTTGTAATCAGTTTGTAAATAGTCTCAACCATTATATTATGTTCGATAAAGCTCAAAGAACTCCTTTCAAAAGAACACCGTTATATCCAGGGCCGAATTTAGAAGAAAAGACGCCCTACGCTATTTCATTCACAAGACCCATCCACGTTAACTACATGAAAGATAATAAAATACATAATTACTGTGATATATATTAATATATTAATTGAAACATGTTGTTATTGGTACTAAACTATATATGTATACTATATTCAATACATTGAAGATTAAACCAAATTCAATCTAGATTAATTTATTTCAAAATAATTCGCATTTATATTTTATATATCTTCAACATTTATATGATACATATTTATGTTTTTAATTTTGCTTATAATTTGAATGTAGGCTTTTCTTACTCTTCATCTTAAGGCCGTAGACTGAAACCTTGTTGCCTAAAGGAAAATCTGGCTCTTGACGATTCTCGAGGCTAGTGTAATAAGGAATCATTCTAAATTCAATGAGATGTTTGGGTACCACCACTTATTTGTTTCAGTTGCTAAGGTGTTGTCCTTAGTCTTGTGTTCGATTCTCACACAGGGCAAGTATTTGTATGAACTACAGATAATTGTATCGGATGTGGGCGTTGGACCAACGCAAATGTGAGATTTACACATGTATTTAAAAGGCCCTTATAACACAAGACTTCAGTCTGTCACATGACCAAAGATTTTTAAAGGTTAAAAACGTCGAGAAGTTGAAATTAAATTATGATGCAATAAAATGTGTAAAATATTTTTAGTAAAAAAAAAAAAAACTTATCATTCTCGTAAATACAAAAAATCTATGTATTTCTTAAAAATAATGTCCCTTGATATGTGTCCCTTTAAATTAGTACACGGTAAAGTTTACATGATAATTTTTAAAACAACTGGCAATTGTGTGATACTTTCTTAGACAGATTCCGCCGAAAACCCTGCTATTGCTATTGTATTTGATCTGGTGAGTGGGGTTACTATAGCACGCTTTTTAAAAGGCTTTAGGGACTACATAAGTTGAAAATTGCTTGGCTCTGTACTGTGCATTTCTAATCACAAGTTATATATCTCATCACAAAGTTATATAAAATGGTTTATCTCTATATTTTGTGGCTTCGCTGGCAACATTTCCCTTCAAACCGGAAAACACTAGTTTTTACACATCATTCTGACCCGCAATGGAATTGTTTCCAAAAAACCTATGTTCTTTTTGATTTTTTTCGATTGTTATGCAATGTATCTCGAGTTCTTTGTAAGCACTACTGTGTTATGGGGCGATATGATATAACATCGTAAATGTTTTGTTATGGGTTTCGCTTATTCCTTGTTGCTCGTTTGACTTGCTTATCTCGACAATTTATAACCGAAATAAAAAAAATATTTCCTTAATAATATAACCACCGTACATTCATTTATTCAGGTGATTTTTGTTAAATAATATTACCTCTATACCCTATTATCTTCTCATAAAATTTAACGATATTAACTGAACTAACCGAAATGTATAATTTAAATCTCGAGTAACGTTATACCCTATTATGAAGAGTCAGTCTATCAAATATAGCAACACTTCGCAAAACCACAGAAGCCGTGAGTGTCCTTGGTAACTACATATCACCATTTAAACCGCTTACTCGCCAGCCAATTAAAAAAAAAGCATAAAATATGTAATCGAAGTTAAGTGCTCTACGGAATTCGCTACTAGTTACTCAGCATTATAGCCAAGAAACCTAAGTATGCGATAAGAGTTATCTTGATTATAAACATCAAGTTAAACGTTGCTCATACCTCAAACTTAATATATAGCCTCATTAACACGTTTCATATCGATTTAATACCATTTAACTTTTTCATTCAATAAAATAATATCGTCCCTAACGACTACATTTGCGACGGTTTATATGTAAGAGGATCGTTAAGTTTGATTTATTATTTAACGGTCAACGCTTTTTATGTCAATACGTAAAATAAAGCGTAAAGCGTAAAGTCTGGTGACAAAACATGGAGCGTAATCAGAATAAGATTAACATTGCTGGTGTTGGTCTGGTAATGAATGAAAAAGGTGACGACAACAAAAAGAAAGAAAAAAAACAAGCATAGCTCTTTGTTTATGGCTTTTATTCCTTTATGGTTCATAAATTAGAGTTTGGTTTGAAAACATGTTTATATTATGTTTGAATAAATAATTGGTTTCTATTATTTCTTTGTCGTAGTTGTACAAGTGTAATTTTTAACGAGCCTTCGATAACTACGTAGCATTGAAACAAACCTGTGCTTTGACTAGACAAAAACTTGTAATTGGCTTCAATAATCCGTCATTTCGTGCGAAAATTCTTCCAAATGGCGGAATAATCTAAAACGTATGTATGATAATCACTTTTTACATTAACTTACACCAAATACAGCGGTTGTTGCAATTTAATTACATATCGAGCACCCGTAAAATCCGCGGACTAATTCGAAACATGCAATTAACACCGTATTCTACGCCATTTTATATTAATGGCTTTAATAAAATGGCGGCGTTTGGCGAATTCGGAGCGATTCACAGCGGTGAGTGCGGCGATAATCGATATTTGTTTAATGGCACTCCATACTGTGATATTTATTTTGGTCCACGCTGGCCCCTTCTCTGTTTTGATGCTTTTTACTATAGGTACCTTTTTTTACATCTTCGAGGTTTTCTTCATTCTCATTGAATTATATTTTCAATTCCAAAGATTTGAGTGGAGATTTTTATCTCACGAGAATGTTAGCGTTTCCGTAGACTATTTTTTTTTCATGAATGAAGTTAACAATCGTGTAGATTTTTTTTGATAAGTTTTCCATGTTCAGTACCTGATATTGAATGATTGCCGCTTATGTTTTAATGTTGTTATGTTCCACGACTTGTGTTATTCTTTAAATGAGTTAAAATGCGGTACTCCGTTACTTGTATACTTAATTCAGCAATAGGAATACTTTTATTTGACTCTTGTTCTTTGTAATAGCAGTGATTTTGTGGAGCCTCCGAACAAGTCATTAATATGCGAGTGTAGCAAGTATTAATAGACGGTGTAGCAAATTTGTGTGCTTTTGCTGCTGAATGGGCCGGCTCGAACTGGATAAGTACCACGACCTCACAGAAAATCGGCGTAAAGCGTTTTGCTTCCGCGTTTCGTCCGACGAGTGAGGTCTCTGGTGGCCCGGGCGCCGCCGTGCAGCGGGCGGGGCGCGGGGGGTGGGGGGG
>DWHQ01001541.1:0-10655 GCA_018247955.1 Eurytides marcellus marcellus | reverse complement strand
TTACAAGCACTTTTGAATCGTCCTTTTTACATCACATCATTCCCATGCTGTGCTGTCTTCAATAAAGTTGTGGGTGCGACTGCCATTAGAACTCAGTATTTGTGTGATCTACAGATAATTTTCCAGGCGGATGTTTAGTGCAGATGCTAAGCTAATGGCTTTGGCGTCTTAGCTTGTGCGTTCAATTCTCACCCGGGTCAAATACTTGTACGAACTACAGATACTTTTTTCGGATCTGGGCGTATGTAAAACGCCCTTATAACACGAGATATTTCTATCTTACAATAGGGACAGCGTTTTTAAAAAGCGAATAGAATAAATAGATCTTTAAGACAAAGATAGCGGTATCTATAATAGAGGCGGCTTTTTAAAATTTATTGCAGTACATTTTAAATAATAAATATTACTAAATTATGTTACATTTTTACTTATTTAGCCCATTTTTACATGGTTAATATTTTATTATGAACCATCATATACGGTACCTCGTTCAAAATTCCAAATCCAGCTATCCAGCCGTTGAGGAATAGATAAAAGAAAATACGCAATGCAAACTTACTGTCGAGTCAATGAGGGCGAAAAGAACATCGTCCAAGGAACCACTGCATTTGCAAATATTCGCCGGACTGCGAGAAATCATATCCAATTAAGGTGGTTCGCTTATCGTTATCAACTTTCATATGTACATTTTAATATTTTAATTGGTACGCGGCTAGTATCGCAGAAAAGCTTTGAATATTAATAGCCAGTACTTTGCAGTAAAACCGTTGAAGTAAAAGCTTTTATGTATATTCCAATTAAATGATTCTGACAGCGAAATTACTGACAAATTGCAAGGTCCATCGGAAATATCGGTGTACAAAAATAAACATAAAATTAATAAAGGTTTCATGTATTTTTTTAAATGTTATTATTTGACAGAAATACTTTTAAAAGAATTAATTATTCGTCGTCGAATCGTCTTAAGTACGAAAGAGTTTTTGTACAATGTAGTGAAAAAAAAAGTAAATTTTGAGACGGCGTCATTCACTGGCATTACTAAGCGTGTTTTTTAATCCTAATTAATAATTAAGCGGCTTTCAACAATTTAAAAGAATTGTGATAACATTAATTTTTATGATTATGTCATCTAGTTGAGCCAAATAACATTTGGGAAATCTAATTCTTTCACTATTACTAGAGGAACTGCGTAGAATTTTAAAGCCATTAACATTGGGCTTTACAAAGTTTTCTTTAATTAAAAAAAAAAAATACATCATTAGGAACAATCACTGTCCCAAAACCTATTAAAGCCTAGTCTAGATAAGTATTATTTTATTTTGCATGACTTAAAATTTTTAATCAAGTGTCTTATAGGACATAAACAAGAATCAAATTTGATAAGCAACTGATCCGGTTAAAATTTTTAATACTATTTCGTTATTTAAATAATATTCGCGTATAAACCAGTATAGTTATTAACAATTAACTAATTGTGTCAGGAAGAACAATAAAGTTTTTTTTTTCCAGGAATAAAGTGCGTACTTTTACATCACTACTCTGTTTCTATTTACTGCGCAGTAGACGTCATGTGGCGGTAACCAGAAAGATAAAGCTCTTAAGGTCGAAACCAACACAAAAAGTTCCTTGTCTACAATAAATCTGTTGGTCATATAAATTACTTCTTATACTGAGGAGCTGGAGTACTTCGTAGAAGATACATTTTTTTAATATCACATATACAATATAATTTTGGTTGCCATTGTCCGTTTGTCAGTAATGGAATCTCGCAACCGAATCTGCATGCAAATATATAGTAATTCATGTATGGTTAGGTACTATGAATTGTATCGGACTAGAGACTGACATCTAGTCCAGGAAAAGACACGAAACCAAAGTTAGCAAATAAGCAAATTAAGCCACAAAGATAAAGGTGAACTTTAACATTATGCAGTTTTGTAGAAAAAATTAACATGTTTTTAATCCACCTTCCATTTGAAAGTACTCAAAGGCCAAATTGCCGGTTAACTTGAACCTTTATAATAACTCACCTCCAATACATCCAATAAGAACCGCCCTCACCAAACTCGCAATCCAGAAAACACTTCACGACACTTTGCACTGCACGATACCCATTCATCAGCGTTAGGCACTTGTTATCCGAAAATATCACAACAGAACACTTGCAAAGTCGGCACTATAAGAACACTAGCACTTAGCGTTTTAAAAACTCGAGCTCACGAAACGGACAACGACTCCACGCGAGAGTTTCTCTCGGACTGACGCGGAGGGGCGCTTCCGGAGTAAGTTTGCACCTTGGCCAGCCATCTCGCTCGCACCTACGGCCACCACCTGAGAAGGGTAGAAGAATAAAGTCAGTAATGACAAAAGCTTTAACGGCGAAAACGTTAATTCGCTGATGTTTCTTTGATTTGTGCCGCACACAGACTTGACTGTCTGGCGCGAAAATAAATGGTGGTGTCGAGTTTGTTCATATCTCTTATTTTCATCAGGGTTATGTAAAAACAGTTGGGGAGAGTATTTCTTGGTTTATCCTTATTCTACGTATGGGTTAAATTTCGACGAATGTAGATTAAGTTTATATGACGGTGGGTTATATAGAATACTTATTAAATAAATAAATAATAAGGAATCTCACATTGCCATCTGATCCCAAACTAGGCAGGACATGTACTATGGTAACCAGTTAAGTGATATAAAGTCAAAGTCAAATGTCAAAATTCTTTATTCAAAATTGAAAACTCAGTGGGACTTTAACTCCCTCTCTTTTTTTTTAAACAAAATCTGTTTACAATATTATAATTTGCATTTTGAAATAACCTGGAGGCAATCACATCATTCCCACGGTGTGCTATCTTCAATAAAATCATTTACTGTATAATAACCTTTAGCTCAAAAACGTCCTTTTACAATTTTTTTAAATTTGGCAACTGGAGCTTTCTGGATGTTATAAATACTTATATAGATAAATAACACCCAGACAGAACAAATACCTCTGCTCATCGCACAAACTATTTACAACACAAAATATTTTGTCCTGTGTGGGAATCGAACCCAAGACCTTCGATTTTGCAGTCAGGAGCACTAACCACTACACCAACGGGCCAGTCAATATTATCTCGGAATTTCATTTAAAAATAGGAAAAATTACGCGAAAGTAGAGCTTCACGTAAGCGAAGCTACATTTACCTACGCCTATAATGTTATATAAAATAATTCTTATGCTTACATTTAACGTAAAATGGATGCAATTTCAATATATTATGTAACGGTGATTTATTATTTATTGGTTCATTTCAGTTTCACTATAAAATTGATATTTCAACGATATAAAAATAATTATTTTAATAAATTTAATGATTCACGAACGACACTAAACTATTGCAACGCATCCTCAAATTACGAAAAATAGAAACTATCGATATGTTTCTTGAAGCAAAATAATAATAGAACAGGCATATGTTTCTCGAAACGGCATGTGCGCTAATTCAAACGGGCCATATGTTTGATAGTATTCCGCAGCTTTTACACAAAGGGCCCCTGGATATCGGAATGTGTGTGAGCTTTTTAAATGTGCTTTTTAGACCACAAAAAAGTTAAAGGCAGCTGCATACATTCAGACCGGAACGGTGAGGTAAACTCTTCGCGACGGATTGTTCCGCGCGAAACCTCCCCCACGTGAACTATCCTATATTATATAACGGCAGTACATAACATCCGTTGCGGCATGAACGCGCTTTGTGTTGTGAAACAATGCGTGTTTGCCTCCCGGATAGCGGGCACGCACAAAAGGTCCCGCCGAACTAGTCGCGGCATAAACATATTGGATAATGAAGTGCCGAATGTGAAGGTACAGTTGCACGCAAAAGTGATTCCATGTAATATTTTTTTTTATATATAAAAACACGGTGGTAGAGCCACGCAGTTGTACCCGCTGCTTAATGAGCTGGCTCTAACCGGATAAGTACCACGACCTCACAGAAAATCGGCGTGAAGTGGAAGTATTTTTGCTTCCACGTTTCGTCCGGTGAGTGAGGTGGCCGGTGGCGTATCCCCCTCCCTCCCCTTCCTCCCTTTCTTACTCCTCTCCCTACTTCAGCCTCCATCCCTTCCCTTCCTCTCACCCCTTCCCGCTCTCCTCCTCCCGCCCTCTTTTAAAAATTCCTCCCATAAAGGCTGGCAACGCATTTGCAAGTTCTATAATATTGCAAATGTCCATGGGCGGCGGTGATCGCTTACCATCAGGTGAGCCGCTTGCTCGTTTGTCAGCCTAGTCCATAAAAAAAAACGAATTTAAAGAGAGGCCTTCAATTCGTCTTGTAAATGACATTTAATAGTATTGTAAATGTGAGGACCCTTGCAGGTCCGCTTTGAATTGCAATGTCGCCAGCGTAATTACTGGGAAAATATTTATCATTATACATCTTGGAATACTGAGCGCGGTGCAAATCCAAACGGATTTGAGCTAGAGCAGTTTCAAATACTGTACTGGCACTGTTTTGTAATGGGTCAGCGTGTTGTTTACCATCAGGCATACGACTTGTTCGTTTCGCCACTCCTAAAAAATATTTCGCGATATCTCCGCCAAATGTCAACGAATTTTAATAACGCTTTAAACACACACACACGCATTATTGCTTGCATTCAATACACAGCAAGCAAGATACACCTTCATACAAAGTGTGTTAAAGAACGTTAACAATTGTCAATAGAAGAAAAAACTAAATAGGTTTCTATGTTGCTACGGTACGTTCGTCATTTTTTATATTTATATCATATCCTATATTTCAATCCGGTAGATGAAAGAATTCATATGATACCTTTTACATGCAAATCTGTTTAAACATTTAGTAATTACTGCATAAGCCTCACAAACATTACACGGATTTTTACTGATCAAGAATACAAGGAAACTGGAAAATTGCGAAATTAATCTGGACGAAATAACAATTCCGTCCGTTGACAACTGGCGGACAAATCGTGTATCAACCTCCTCAACCTAACCTCTTTCTTTTGACCACCTCATAAGAACGCGACCCATATGAGATTAGTGATCCGATGAAGCTTTATAGAGCCGCATAGGCTTAAAGCATCAACGTCAGTCATAGATATAGGAGATTAAGCGAAAAGACTAGCTTATTGTGCACCTGATGGATCCTACTTAAAAAAAAGAAAAAGCTATGATTTAAAACGTGAAGAATAATTACACCTTATCCCCTAATTCCTTATTAGAATACTCTCTGGAATCTAATGAGGACATCACGCTTCAGATAGTCTATTAAGCAGTAGATAACTAGAAGAGGCGGTGTATCAGTTAGTTCGTAACTAACTTAGCGACACGACAGCGGGTCGGCGCGAACCTGTAATCGTCGCTCATTCACCCAATTAAAACTTCGACCGAACTATGCTGCTTATTGACAAATAGGAGCTAAGCGCTATAGAAACTTAAGCGAGCGCCCGCGCTTCTATTGTAATAAGTGCTATAATATTTGAATTTAATTACGGAATCACTTAAGTTATTATCACCAAGGATAACAACGAAGCAACATCCGCGATTGAATGATGTACATGCACGTAATTGTATTTACATATAGCCATGCACATATTGGTAAATTGCCGTACTCTTTTGTGATATTGAGAATAAAATGATATTGACGGCATTTATTTCTGTTTAGAATGGTTTATTATTATGATGATTAAGTTTATAATGATCAGGTCTAAATGGAATAAACAGGCAAAACCTTTAGTAGGATGGGGCACAACTAAATCGCACGTTATTTAGATTTTATAGGATATTAGACTGGTATAAGTTATCGAATTTTTAATTTTTTTTTTTTATATGAATCAACATTTAATAGAAAGCATCTCATTGCATATGAATATACCAATCGCCGGATAGTCGAAACTTGATCAGACAATTCTTTAATAGGACATTAAATGAGATATAATAAAATGCGGTCATATTAAAATGTTAAAATTTATTCACATTATGTAATTTTTAAATATGGCATTTAAGATTTAACAAATTTAACAGGAAAGTTATGAACGCATCTCCTTCTGCAAGGCGTAAGTGTTTATATGAATATTTCATAATCTACTTAATTTCTTCACAAACGAAAACCATTCCCCTAACGCCAACTCAAAACAAACGGTACATTAATGTTATTCCAGAGAAGCGAGTGTGATTGTGTTTGAGATCTCTCTAATTATGGAGTTAACCGTCTTAACATCACGAATTCTGTTTAAACAATCTCGAAGTTAGGTACTATCGCATTAGTTCAACTACCTACGAAACAAAGCGTCAACTTACCCCGACAGAGGACTACGAGTGTAGTTATTTCACACCCCGATCCAACTTATTCGGAGCGACGTTAACCAGAGCTTTGGTTGTTAATGGATAATGTAATTTACCCGTTTGGAATTATTGATAACTCTTTCTACTATCATTATCATCACTACTAATAAATTTATAGTTTTACAAAAGGTCTTATTGTATAAAAACAAAGAATACGCGTCCATCTCATTGGAACTCCAAATGAATAGTTGGCACGAAACGATGTGTACGAACTGCACACGATTCTTTTGTTTACTTTATAAAAAACTAATTTTCTTGGTATAGACGGCTATGATGTCACCGTGGTAACATCTTCAAGGATAGCATCGGAATTTGTGCCGGAACATCTTGAAGGTCACCGAAACACTTTGCATGGTAATTGAAGTCGAATGCATCAATATTCTTATTAATATTATAAATCCGTGTGAATGTTGGTTGTCTTCTCATCATTTAGAGATGGAGCAATCGTTCGACATGATTTTCGAATAAATGTAAATATTACGACAAAGGTTGCCATAAGATTGACTGACTTTCTATCCCGGAAATGTTTAAAAAAATATGGTGGCTACCTCCGTAAATGACAATGTTCATTTACGGTGGTAGAGTCACACAGCTGCTCCCGCTACTGATAAATGGGCCCGCTCGAACCGGATAAGTACCACGACGTCGCAGAAAATCGGCGTAAAGTGGAAGTGTTTATTCTTCCACGTTTCGTCCGGCAAGTGAAGTGGCCGCACACCCTTCCTCTCCCTTCTTTATCCTGGTTGTCCCTCCCCTTCCCTGCTTTTCCCTCAGTCTTCTCAGTGACAGCTAAGCTACATTCGTACAAAAATTTCATTCGTTTCGAACACTACAGAGTCCATGGTCACGAAACAGACTGACATAAATTAGTTTCATTTTGACTATGTGCATTTATTCGCATAAATACAAGAAATCTTCAGGTAAATGCTGCATTTACTTAAGCAAACTATAGACATAATGAATCTGTATTTTTACAGAGATATAGTTGTGATGCATTTAACAGACTATACATGGAAAGTTACGGCACTTTTCCCTCATCACTTTACTTATATTTGCCCAAAGGATTTGCAAGCTGAAGTGGCAGTGGGCTGGTCACATTTGTCGCAGAACCAGTGACCGTTGGGGTAAACGTGTTCTGGAGTGGAAACCGCGTCTTGACAAACGCAGTGTAGGATGCCCTCCGGCTAGGTGGAGTGACGATATCCGAAAGGTGGCTGACAGCGGTTGGAAACAAAGAGCCCAACATCGAGCTCGATGGCGTGCCATAAGAGAGGCTTATATCCAGCAGTGGATAAAAACGGCCGTTAATGATGATGATGATGATGTCCTTTTTTAATAGCTTATACGACACCTACGAATACCTTCAAATATTTTGGTAATAATTAAAAAATAATTATTCTTTAAAGAACATAAACTACAGAATTCACACAGCTTTAAACGTACATCAAGCATCAAAAAGACGAATCAAAACATACGGAACGTAAAAACCATGTGTCTAAGAAAAACCCGATGGTCGGTCCGCGCCCAGATGCGATCAATCACAGCGCCAAAATGGCGTCTCGGGTTGGGATTATTTTTACATTTCAAATGTACAAAAGAACGTCTCGTATATGTATTGGATGTTTTAGACGAAAATAATTTTTGAAGTCATTTCATGAGTCGTTTCGTATGCGGAGAGGCAAGTACAAAACTGAAATATTGCAGCGGTTGCATAAATAAACCATCAACATATGATGCTACACACTCACAATTTTAAGTTTGGACTCCCCAACACAGTCGTTCACATACAAATCGTATTTTGATTGCTTTTACATCGTTACTATTACTACAGTATACCTATACATATAGACATTTATAAATTGGAAAGTGTTTGTCGGTTTGTCAACTTTCCGGGATCGATATGACTTTGTATAGATATTTATCACTTATTAAGTATACGGCAATTTAGGTTTTTTATTGTTTTGGAAAAATTAAAAAAAAAAACAAAGAAAGTTATGTTGAATCGGATTCCAAGTGAACGACACTGTGGTCACAAAATAGTATTTATTACATAAATAAAATAAACGAACGTTTTTATGAGATTAACTTAGAATGACGACATGGCGAGGATTCTAAACAATCGGTTATTGGCTTGAATGTTTGTTAGTTTGTACAACTTTCTTTCTTAGTTGTTCATTAAGAAGCAAGCAATTGTCCAAATAGATTGCATTAAAATAGTTTATGGGCCGTAGTGACTTCGACTACTTTACTTGGAAAATATGCATAATACCTTTGACCCCGGTTGAATACTAATCATCTTAAAGCCCACCTTTAGTTACTTACGCTTCATAAGTTATTAGCATATTTCAAATCGAGTGATAAAGTATTCCAAAATTACCATTGTTCAGTGTTTCACTCGACAAAAGTTGTTAAATGTGACAACGTTCATATATTCTAATTTGTGTAGTTTCTTCAACGCAACACATTACACAAAAAGCATAAATACATTAACAAACATAAAATGATGTTGCGTAGTCGAACCATTAGATCATCGTGGGATCGTCATGATGTCTATGAGCCTTGTAGCGATAAAATATTTATATACGCTATACATCCACAAGGCCAGTGTATTCGGCGTTGCGAAGTTAAAATTATTGCGAATGTTTTGCAAAAATTACCTCTTCGGTCATTAAAAAAAAAAAAAAATATTTAGTAATAATGAAGCTCCACAGATTTAGTAACACAACAGGCAAGTCGGGTGTCTTATGTTAAGTGACACACTTACTCATAACCGTACAGTGCCATTCAGTGTTTTAAATTTTCAAAATCGTATAGAACTGATTAGTTCTGTGTTCCTCTCATCACCTAGAAATAATACACATTTCTATGCTCAATATTTCGTACGCTTAGTATTTCTCTGGAAAAGTTACAAACATTCGTATTACCATTTGCACGTAACTGCTCTATCCAATTCGTGGAAACTAGCATTTCCATGAATCCGGTGATCCGAAGAAGCTTTATAGAGCATAAGCTGAAAGCATCAACATCAGTCAAGATAAGATAAGGTACGTTCTCTTAATTAATAACTTCTTAATAACAATAAACACTTGCTTATTGTTATGTTTCGTAGTAATGTTGCCATTAAAGGACTCAAATAGCATTAAATTTTAAACGCATCTTGCAAACCAATAAGTAACCAAATAAAATAATAATAGTAATGGAAATCAGCTGTGAAGTTACCTATAGTATCCCCTAATACAGTCGGAACATTTTAGTAAACTCAATATAAGAGAATGGTAGAGCAGGGATCACTGTAGAATGTTCAATGACCGCGAGTTTAAATACCCGACTCGAAATCGATCGAATCGACTTTATAGAGTTATTCATGCGGACATTGTAACATGCTTACTTTTGAGATGCTACGAAATCCAGACACATTTCAAAGGCCTTTCCAATGTCGCCAGCCCAGGGGGATTGTCTCGATGCTAACAAAACTTCGTTCCGGCGCCTACGACTGCGGATAAATGCGATCTGAATATTGTATCGAGCGTATTACGTTCGATTCGCTGGAGACGCGTATCTCAGCGCACTGTTCATATGCACTCTCCAAATTCATGCGCGCCTGATACAAAAGAAGTATACATTGCCTATGTCTTGGAATAACGTAATATTACCCCTTAGCACTACGTGTACAAAGACAGATAATGTCTTTTGAAATAATATATTTAAACTAGCAGGTAGTTCTCTGATTCACTTGACACTTCGTTCTTCGTCCATGCATTGCGTTCAGAAAGTACACCTAAGAGCATCCGTTCAGAAACGTTATTCAATATTGCAAATATACAAAATGTGTTTGTATGTGTATATAACACATAATAAAATATTCACATAAGTTTTATGGATGCCTCTCCATCCATACAAGTGTTATTATTTTACATGAATGTCAAAGGTACATAATAAATTACTTTGACTTCGCGTTGTAAAACCGGTTCATTAACATTGCAAACAACACAAATACTAAAGAATCCGCTTGTAATGGAAAAATTTACTTAACATATTATTAAAATAATAATTATTTGACTTATTAAAATGTATATGGGAGCGATGATTTATTTTTGTTAAAATTAATTAGAAATGTTGCCCACAAAAAATTAAAGAGGCTTTGATTTTCATATGATAAAATATCCGTTTTTCCACCTTTTTTAAATAATAATTAAAATTTGTTAATATCTAAAAGTATCTTTCTTATGCAAGATTGTATGTACAACATAAAAAGAAATATTAAATTAAAAAATATCAAAAATGTAGTAATGTTAATAGG
>DWHQ01001540.1:0-10656 GCA_018247955.1 Eurytides marcellus marcellus | reverse complement strand
TCTTTTAAATACGAACAAAAGTTGGCCTTGTGTCAAAAGTGGACTTGATGCGATTTGAAATCTAACGGCTCAATTATACCAATATCATCGCACTACTGTAATACTAAATTAGAAGTTGTTTTCGCTTTAAAACGTTTAATAACCATTGTATAAAAAACGGATTTGAAAAAGCAATTAATAATACTACTACTAATGTCAAAGGAAATGTAGTTTAGGCCAGAAGAGAGATTTGGTTCACAATATGGTGTAATTCGTAATTTTACAATTTTTGAATTGTGTTAGTGGCTATGTAAAGGAAAATAAACGGCACAAAAAACATAAAACAACATTATTAAAACGCCAGTACCATACTTATTTATTTATTTAAATTTTCGCTCAAAAACAAAGTACAAGGCGCACTTAATACCAAAGGTATTCTTTGCCAGTCAAAAAAAAGGTTCACATGAGTAATAAGGAGGAAGAAAAAATACTTCTTATTACGTATTCTTTTGTCGTATATCGTAATTACATATACATTTTCATCGAGACGCCAATAGTCTAAACAGTTTGACATCAACACGTATATGCGTACTTATCAGGCAAATCTTCGTGAATAATACGCACTAGAAACGGAATCGTCTTCGCATTTAGCCTCTTACATTACTAAATCACCTTTTAATGTTCAGAAGCCGCTACTATCTGATTGTGACGGTCACCGTCTATTAACACACTTAACAAGTTCCAATTCAATTAGGCGCTCTCTATCGGCCGAGGTGGTTTTAATACACTCGATACGCGATACTCTTCTTATATTTCAATGTTTTTGAACAAAATAACAATATTCATCATTTTGCTTAACGAAGCCACGCAGTTTCTGTTGCACAGTAGACAATTTTATTTACTCAATCAATGTCTGGAAAATACCCGTTTCGAGTATTAGAAACATCGTCATCGTTTATAAACCAGCTACTGCGTTTATAATTTATCGCATAAGAGTCTAATTTTTTCCGCTCAAAGGTCTTCTTACTCAGATCGTTCTTTTTACCTGTTATTAATCCACTTCTCAACGGATATCTCGAATTTTACCTTATGGCATACTAATGTGGGATAATCAGGTGCTATAAATACGATTTTCGTACTGAGTGAATACAAGAGTATCATTGAGAGAAAATTTTAAGATTATAAACATATTGACTACCGCTTCCCAATACGTGTATGAAAATGTTATATACGTTCACAAAAATATTAATGACTTTCCCAGGAAGTGTGACGTCCATAACATTAACACTAGGAACAAAAACAGGTTTGTTTTACACAAGGTTCATTTACAACGTGTCAGTAATTCTCTTATAGGCAACGGATATGTTTTTACAATAAGATTCCAGAAAATGCGCAGAAAGCTCCTGTTGCCAAATAAAAAAAAATATTGTAAATGATTTCATTGAAGATAGCACACCGAGAAAATGATGCGATCACCTCCAGGCTATTTCAAGATGCAAATTATAAAAATTGTTAAAACAATGTTTTTCTTTACAAAAAAAAGAGAGAGGCCCGCTGAGTTTCTTTTGCCAATTCTTCTCAGGACTGAGACATTATTTCCGAACAGGAAGTAGAATCATTAGATGTCAATAAGTGATTGTATCCAATGCAATTTTGAATAAAGAATCTTAACTTTGACTTTGATAGGAGAATCTTAAGTTTGCAGCCTGAGGTACTAGTTCGCTACAAGTCTAAGAAGCTAAAAAAGCTAAGCTAGCTAAAAGTCGAAGGGACACTAGTGCCGCTGCACCCATTGTTTAGGCACCATAACGTTTCACGACGGCTCTCGTTCCCGGCCCTTTCCGCTTCTATCGCCTAAGCGACCGTCGAAGGACGCCCTAACTGGGTCACTTCGGAAATAGTTTATTGTTATCGCCGCTCGCGCCCAAACGCACACGCGCACGCCCGATAGGGTTCGCGCATCCCATTCTAAATCCCCCGTACCGGTTAACCTTCGGCCCTCTATCTTCCACGGCTGGCTCCCGTGCGACTTCCGCTTTCGCGTTTCGATAAACCGCCTCTTTTGAGGTCGCCTAGTCGATAAAATCGACTTACCGAATACTCGACTCGATCGAACCTGCGCCGCGTTTTACTTTACTAGTTTTATGATGGCGTTGCCCTTGCAATGGATATTTCATCGAATTATACCATCAGTTACCAACGCTTAAGTTTAGCCTCAAACATATTTATCGTCAGTAAAGATTTATTGCGTTTTAAATTATTCACGCGGTATAGATGTCTTAGAACAACCTACGCATGTTCTGCACTACTCATATTTTACACTGCCCTAATACTATTTGTCGCGTTCAGGGATTCCAATCATCATAGGTTAAAATAGCCGTCCGTATTAAATACATCAAGTACTAGACAACGCGGTTATGAAAATAGGAATATATCACCGGCGCATGAAGAATATCGCATATGCTAGTTCCATGACAACCTTCGGAACCTTGACCAAGTCGATAAATTAATTGTCATCGGCCGTCGTTGCAATAAAACGGGCCATCTACGCGTAAATCCTGATTGTTCACAGTTTTATAGTCGTTTCGATCGGCGCAGGCGGACAGTTGTAAAATAACTTAAAGGCCTCAAGGCCCCCAAACAATGAATACTAACACACGGAGCGCGGCACGACCGTGTGCGCGTAGAGATAACGCGTGAACCTATCAATTTGGTCTAGCACATTCACAGGCATACAAATCCGCGCTAGCATCCGGAGTAGGGCGTCGCTTGTGTGGGACACCAGTACATTCGCGCTTTTGTCCGCGCACCGCGCCGCCTATATTGACGATACGCCACACACGCGAACGCGCAAACACGCGTAACAAGTAGATAGGTACGCGAATCTAGTGCTAGTACTGAGACGAGCGTTCACCGACGAAAGTGCACGCCCCGCGTCCATGTCGGTGTATTTTTAGCGAAATGCCGGCGTACGGGTAGGTCAGTTACTATTATGACTGTGTAGAAAAAAAAAACGCAAATTGATAACGCCTAACATTATCGTAATGCAAATTACGCAAGACACCTTCCGCGCTTCACAACGCTCGCACCGTCATTGATTTATTTCGTCCGCACACTCGCTTATCTTAGCAAAGCGAATTTGGCACAACTTTATTTGATTCTCTTTCATGTCTACTCCGCGTACACGTATTTCGCCCATTTCGGGATATCTTATGTTTCAAACACGGAGTTTACGAATATAAGAAATATTTATATGAACAACATGATCTAATAATAAATAATAAATATCCTAAAATTAATTGACTAAATCCTTATTACTTTCTCATCAAGTAATAATACGAAAACTGAATTAAATATATAATATCGATAACTATGTGCCACTTTCCTTTCCTGTTAAGAAGTTTTGATGTCACCAAACATAACACATATACCGTAATTATTACCCTGTAAGTTTACGGTGAAAACGTTAAATATTATCATAGTAGGATTAAAATATACAACATTGCAAATAAAAACAGCTTACATCGGCCGGGTGAATCCGAGTGAAATATGCCTTCTCGAACAATTGTTGATGACAAATTTAAGGTATGCGGCCACCGCCGCAGCGTATTAATTCAATTTACCTTCTCAAATATTATTTCTACTTTTCTTTTACTGCGAGTTATTGATTTTTAGTAGACAACTCAATACTAAGAAAACAATGAGTTAAGATTTTTTTATGAGATATAATAAATCATATTATATCAAGTAAGTCGGGATGATGAGCGATACGCCTGACCATATCATCACAAAAATCTAAAAAATCTGCCTAACGACTGATGACATAAACAAAAATAAGAGCACCCAATTTAAACTAAAACAAATCCAGCCTTTCCCAAACTTTATACCAAATTATGTCATAGTATCAGATTACCGTTAATAACCTACCCACGGTAACTTTCCAAAACAGCCGCATCTCGTTAAAAGCGTGAAAACGTTGCGACGAACCTCGGCGCATGTTTGCCGTTACGTTGTGAAAGAAGATAAACCGTCGAGCAATTACGGCACATCTCTCTCCGCTTGGGCAATCTTTGCACAAACATTTAATTAAGGGAAATGAGAACAATCGCCCGCCTCGCTCTATTCCTCGACGAGTTTTTGCCCCTGTTCAATGCAAAAGGATATCTCGTTTTGTTTTCCGTAGGCAAATCGAACTTGTTCAATCGATTCCGCATACCGATGCCGTGTTGTCAGACATTTTGACTTCGTTAATCCTCAAAAATAAAATATTGAAGTCGAAATCGAACGCAATTATGACATATTTTATATGTAGATGATCTTTTAGGTAAGTGGAACAAAATCTAGATCAACAGAAGACTTAATGCAGGGGTGCTCAAACGGTCGATCACGACCGACCGGTCGACTGCGAATACTTTTTGGCATGCCAATGAAATTATGCAATATCCCCATATATATACTTATACCTGTGCCACGATACACCCGACCTACCTAGATGACATTCCTGCATCACATGTATTTCCAGCCCGACAGAGTCGATAGATAGAAGGGAGGAGGAGATATTGGGAGTGGATCACCTACAGTTCTAGCTTGAGCACCCTTGACTTAATCTATATTATATTATAAGTGGTAGGAGTCTTTAGGAGTCTAACAATCTAGATAGTGAGCATAGAGAACATCACCAGAACATCTTGAATCTCCGGGTGAGGAACACAGCAGGCAGGAGGTTCTGTGTGGCAGTGAATTGTTATGATTGGGCGTGTCGCATGGCTTATACGTCTTGTCACTTTATATCAATAAAAGTAAAAAAGATTTCTCGACGGAAGTACCCGAAAACGACCATTTGGCGACAAGACGCGAATCAGCCACGCTTATCTGCCCGCACCCGTACGCGGTTTCGATTTGAATATTTAACTTCGCTGATAACTGTGAAATTGGGACAGAGATTGTATTGTGACCGGTTGCAACCCGCCGGAGGAATCTCGCTCCGCTTAATCTTCACTTAGATAGTGAACTTTTGCGTCATGAGAACTCGTTTCGTGTACCTCCGTTGCGTTGCTTTTTTTCCCTCCATACTCTTTTGCGCGTGATTTATCACAAATGACGGGTATGTGGATCACAATTTAAAACTATTTATCCTTGGTACATAAATCAATGACATCACGTTGTTCTGGAGAAAATGTGAACAGACAATTGAGCCGCTTTTCACGAGCCACGTAACGTGAAGTTGTTACAACCGTATCCATAAGAAATACTTCAATGATTGTTGAACACAACAATAAATTGTTTGTGACATAAACGTTGAAAGATATTGTCACAACTTTTATTAACCATCATCGTGATTTTTTACTTGAAATATCAATCAATAAGAGAAACTAGAAAAATTACGAATTTTTAAGTGAGTATCCGATTTGACTACTCACTAAAAACATTCGCCTTAAACATATGAACGCATAAAAAAAATCTAATTGCGCGAATTGCAAAACGGCAAGCACTAACGCGAAAGATGTTTTAACGAGTCGAAATTAGCCCAAAAAAAAAAAAAAAAGATATCACGTAACAGCGATGGACGTAAAAGCAAGGAAATCAAAACAGAGTCGCTACAACAGTTACGTGGTCGCGTTACGTAAAGCCTTTCGTATACTTTCTCTGTCAGCAAAATTTAGCGTGAACGTTGAGTTGCGCAAGCGACGAAATGGCAGCCGGGTGAATTTCATCATTCCGACGCCGCCGGAGAGGAGATCGCGTCGTATATGGAAATGTCCGTTTCCATGTGTTTTTGTTTTGCGAAAGACGAAGATGCTGCATCTTGACGCGTTTCGACCCTGAAGCATCGTTGTATGACACACAATTAACCTCACGACCACACGAAATCAACTAAATCATACGTTACACTGAAATGGCAACAATATTTACTTCCAGTAAATTCTTTATACATCAGAAGCCTTTAAGTAATTTTTCGTATCAAAATTAAATAGCCGTTTAATGATTAATGAATCGAACTATTAACGAGTTGGATCCGATTGGTTAAAAAAATCAACGTTTCATTTCTGTTTACTACAACGTAGATAAAACGCAACATAAAAAGTTTTTATCGCGCTTGACATACATATTTTCGATTGATTCATGACTATATCCGTCATCTGTGGTATGTAATCCAATTAACAAAAATGAAACAATTTCCAAATTAATAAATGTGATTAAAAGTTATCGATATCCATGATAGATCACAATTAGACCATGCACGAGTTGCAATCGCACTCACACTTCATTCAACACTCGTATAATCGAGGCAGCATAAGATAATTTAAAGACGGTCACACAATCGATCGCCTCGAATCCAATCGATTCCGAATGTGCGCGGACTGAAGAAATGTAAATCTTATTAATTTTTACCTAACACTTGAACGTGTGTGAGGTAACTTTCTAAAAACTGCTCGAGTGACCTTGAAATAAAACGCTCTTACAAAACCGCGGCCCGCTCGCCGGCCCTAACCCCCTCCATTGCACCGTGCCCGTGGATCTACGCACGCTCCACTCCCACAAGCGCGATCGTCCCGCGCGCATGTGTGCGTGCCTCACTCACACAACGCCGACACCCGCACACCACGACAGCGCACGTGCAATCCGTCCGTGTGCACACTACATGAACCACTAGAAAGGAGTGGTGAAAAATCTAATCTGACAAACTCTGTGCTTTCAACATATCATTTATATAGTCGTACTATAATGAATGGTAATTCAGTTAACAAATCGTATAATGTTTGTATCAAGTATCAGGTGAAAGAACGTTTCTTAGAACGTAGCGTGAAATGTGCGTCGAACAAACAAATGAGTCATATAATAGACGTTTCCAATTGATGTGTAGCGAAACTACGTCAATGGGTAAAGGGAAAATGGAAGAAAACACATGACTAGCTAGATATCTTAGATGTTAGAATGTGTCCGTTATAGCGTTTCGCCTTGACGTTGCCTCGCTAACGAACGAGCGCCTAAAAATTCTGACAGTTTTGAAATCGCCGCCTTCCAAATATGTGAAATCCTTGAAGGTGCAATGTGGGTCATGATCAGGCAACGCTATGTGTCTCGCAGCCGTTATTAGCATAGAGTGCTGCGGCAATCACACCGATACGTTGCGCAACAATGTTGACTTTCATCCCGAAGGTCAAGTGCCATCCTATTTCAAAACGGACCTTGGCTTGAGTCCGGCTCACCTCGGAACGCCGAGAACCGTAGAGTAAACGGAAGACCCCGCTAACTGATTTAATCGATCAATATTTGTCTTCACACTCCTAAATCAATTTTACACCCCAACAATCCGTTTCACAGCATCGTCACCGATGTTTTCGAAGCATATTTCAGGCGCACTAAATTCCCCAAGGTCAATGGTATTGTCACCGTGAGAACTGCAATTATATAAATAACTTAATTCACCATAATTTGTTTTAATACGAAATAAAATATTACTATAACAATCGAATACGACCTTTCTTTAAACACGTTCTTTATAAATAGTTTTCTGACAGCCTGCTCGCGAAATATCAGACACGAAGCCGATTTGTTTGTGGACTAAAATCGTTGCGAAAACTAAGAAACACGCTAGGGGCGATCGGGTGAGATCCCTATCCGGTTGTGGAATTCAATTTGGAGGGCAACGTTCCCGAGTAACCCCAATTAGCGAAAATTTTGTGAACGGTATGTCGAACGGAACAGATTGGTATGTGAACTGTATTTTAAGCTTCAAAAACTGTAAGATAATTTGCATTATTCACTGACATTCTCTATTTAAATGTATAAAATCAAAAAGATGAAAATGGTCGTGAAACGGTGTGTATGGACGTTGAATATGTTGAACATGTTGTAACATTAATAATTACATAGGTGTAAGTTTCAATTTACATTAAACGTTTAAGCGGAAAACCAACACTGACATTGAGATTTTTTTTAACACTAGCAATTTTCCATTATCAGAGAGTTAACGACCAGGCCGGTCGATTAATTTTAAACAAATTCAACTGATTTAAATTGAAATCTATTACTAAAAAGCTATTGAAATCATGTTTAAAAACATCAAAACTCATGCAAAGAAGATCCCAGAAGCCACGGCTAGTTGGACACGACACAAACGGAATACAATAATTGCCTCTACATTTACATTGTATTTAGATTTAACATTGGATATGTGAAGGTATTTTTCATTAGTCTCTATTGTTACCTCGACGATCACTTGTGTGGAATTATGAACAAAGTGTAAAACTTTTAGCATTTTGTAAATAATATCGCAGCTGAGGATAAACAAAGGCACCGACTCACTTATTACATAAGCAACAATTATTTGTATGAAACAATCATTTATATGAAAGTACAAAAAGATCGTTATTAGTAGTAATTAGTTAGGTATATTGTTACATAAATTTATATTCGTACAGTTCACCTATTTGTTGATGTAAAGTAGCATAACTTATTTAAAGAGAATCGGAGTTTCGAAAGGTGAAATGTTTATTCATTAACGGTA
Source organism: Eurytides marcellus marcellus (assembly GCA_018247955.1). Taxonomy (NCBI): domain Eukaryota; kingdom Metazoa; phylum Arthropoda; class Insecta; order Lepidoptera; family Papilionidae; genus Eurytides; species Eurytides marcellus. The sequence continues at coordinate 2,165 of DWHQ01001540.1, read as the reverse complement.
ATTGTCGTAATTGAAAATCCCAAAATTAGTTTGGATTTTGAAACGTAATTTATGTAATTAAATATCACATTATAAACGGAAATAAGTTCTCAGATAAATTTTATAATCAATTTGTTTTCTTTTCTCACAAAAATATCATGAAACTACATAGAACCACGAATTTCTTTGCCCGTTTAGCTTCCCATCTTAAAATTATACTGACGTCCTATTTACTTTCGCCTTTCATCTGGTGAGTGATGGATCAATGTTCTTAAAAATTGTATTGAAATCTGAAGTTTCATAATACACTTTGTGATATTTTTATCAAGTTTGTGGTGAATCGTCAGTAAGAAATTATCATTTTCTTTAAAAAATTATACTAAAAGTATAACATCAACTATTTCGGTTATCTTAACTACGTGTTAGTAAGTATTTTCTAACGCTACATGGGCTAAGGCATGTCCCAGATATATTTGAGGTATCCGTTTGCAAGTACCTGGCACGAGGGATCAATCGTCAATCACACGCAAGGTGAGAGTGTAAATGTCGGTGCTATTTTAGCATCATCGAAGGTAATGTTGATTCGCGCTTTCGGCCCAAGAGTCTCATCCGAGGCAATGGAGTAATGGTATAAATAAACACATTCGCCCGCTGCCAACGTTATGGTCTTTGTCGGAGGATTGCTTCGCTACGCGAAATTTACGACGATAAGGATAGTTTCAGTTGCTCTCTCAAGTGAATTTAACGACCCATTTCGAGTTCGAACCTCGAACGAAACTACAGACTATCTGACACGTTTATATATTAAAACAACGGTTGTTTATCAATCGACACATAACATAATAGGAATGCCAGATTGACTACATTAACAACGCTTCCACCTATCGGAATGCATAAATTTTAATTTTGTATTCGTTGCCAAAAAAGTCCCAATACGCTCTACTTGTATTAACATTTGCATACAATAAACGTTGCATGGATCGTTCTTGAAGTTGATTTATACAGACAGGACGAATTATTCATGAATTATTTCTTTTTTTTTCTCTTTAATTATGATAATCGACCAATAGATAAACGCGCATAAATTGAAACAAATGCCGTGACGGCGGCGCGGTGTTGACGCAACAAAAAAAAAACAAATTATCATAGTGACAATGATCTCAGTCAACTCCGGTCGACGTTAACGTATCGAATTCGACTGTTCCTTGTTTTGATACGTAAAGAAATTATCGGGCGGCGAGCTTATCGTGCCTCAGACGCGTATCGTCGGAAAGGGAAGGATCGCGGATTACGGGGTGTTGTATTCGGTGTCAGAACGCATTTAGCGGACGGGATGATGCACCGACGATATCGGCGCCTTATGAATGGACCGCCGTTTGTTGTGGGGCCGTGGCTTACATAACGCCCGTGTGGTGGGACACGCAGCCGCTGCCGCAAACATTTCGTCCGAAGGCCAACGGTACAAAGCGTGCGCCGCATATCGCTCGCCACGCGCCCCGCGATTTCCTGTTCGACCGCTATCGGCTTACATCACTGCTCTGATGTCGCCTTAGAAGCGCCCAAAGGGGTCCGACCGTTGCTATGCACGCTCGCTCAGACCCTAATTGTTATTAACTCACAACCTAACAACATCCTATCAGTGTTTTTATCCACGTATTGATTGGCATCAGCCGTTTGAGGCACGACCCGTTGGAGGTGCGACATTCGCGTTGGACTGAATATGTGGACAGTTTAATTGTATCCATCGTTTGGTCACAACTAGAGCGTGAGCTGTCGTTATGTCTGTTAACGCTCCTCGGTGGGCTCTGGGATTGTGACGTATGCATCGGGCCGTGCTGAAATTTAGCCCGATCGGGCGACAGTTTAATTGTTTTCTGCATTCCTAGCTGTCTGATTTATAACCGACCGCTCGAGAAATAATCGATTTAATATTCGCTTCAATTCTGCTTGTTAAAATATTGTTATCAATGAGACATTTCATCACGGACGGATGGTGGAACTTTATGCCTGAGTCGCATTTAACGTATATCGAAATCAACATTGATTTAATTCATGTAGTTTGCATGTAAATATTGTGAGTAATATTCGCATTGAAATTTATCTCACATGTTGTTAATATTATATTAATATTATCTCATTTATTACCTATTTACCTTTGGTGGGCTTAGGCTAAATCATCCTATAAG
>DWHQ01001539.1:0-10658 GCA_018247955.1 Eurytides marcellus marcellus | reverse complement strand
CTTCCGCCAATTACGCCCATGGCGCACGATCTACAATTGATAAGCCAACTACGCAGGATATATTATAACGCACAAACGTTTGGGCAGACTCTTCCTTCACTCTCATAGCTCGATGGGACGGATAACCGACAAGACCGGAGAGAGATCAGGCACAGAGGCGATTACATTAAACCGACCTCTTAATAACGACTTCACCAAGCCACCGCTAGATGGCAGTGATAAGAAGCCGAGACCGACTTTTTACATGTCCATCCGACGAATGGATCATTTCACTTTTCAGGCAATCGGGTGATCAGCCCGTAATGCCCTAACCCAACTTAGAAAAAACAACACAAAGTCCACCCACGACCTCCGATTTGTAAAGTGCGGGCCTATACCGCTATCCCATGGAAGCAGTTTTTTATCTTTTCATATAAAAACATGTTCTGAGTGAGTGACTTACTAAATACACACTTTTTTCATCCTTTTATTACCACAGAGCCTAAACTATCGAAACTAGAAACATAAAATTTCGATAGTGATGTTCAAATGTTTTTTGACTGGATTTTTTGATCTTTGATCCAATCCAAGAAAGATTTGTAACTCATAATTGTAAGGATCGTAAACGACTCGCTTACCCTTAACAACAATGCCACACAATATTTTAAACTACACCAGTTTAAAGCTCAATTCAAAACAGTTACATTGGTATTGGATCATAACCTAAAACTGATTGTGATGTACTGAACTGTTAAAGATATGATCACTACTGTCTAAACAAATAACTAAAAAACAAGATTACTTTTTACAATTTTTATTTTTTATTTTAGATTTTCTTTTTCCTATTTAATAGATTACGGCACAAACAATCAATGAATCATAAAACGTATCAATGAGTAATTTAATAATAAAAAAAATCATTTTAATCCATCCATTTTTTTTTAATTTTCATAGTCACTTATTAAAAAAAAAAACACTACATTTAAGGTGCTAGTGTTAAGTGCTGCTCCTCAGTAAATTATTGGATTTCAAATAAAAGACTATTCATAGAAAACTTTTATAACATAGCTCTTGAAAATAGATAAATTAGAAATCAATGCACTTCTGTGTCAGCAAAGTCCAAGCTAGCTGTTAAGTTATAATAAAATGTAGAGAAAATTCTTTGCAATATAATATAAAAATATTGGCCGATACTCGTCTCTTTTGTATACGCGATTAAAAACTAAAATATTTCCCCGTCTTTCCTTCGCGTGCCCCCGCCCGTCCATACATTTACATCACGCAGATTGTGCAAATAAATCAATCGTAACTTGCATGGACAATAAGATATAATGTTTCTTAATTTAAAAGCCCTATAAATATCAAGTCGCTGTTAAGACCAGAACCGGATTTGACAAGTTTGCGTTCTAAGACACTTTCAGGACACTTACTATAATTTTTCTTTCTTCACACACACACACACACGAAAGAATCGGCGCCAATACGAAATCACTTAACAAAAGTGGTTTATCTGCGTACATGGCCTGTTACAGATTACTTCATATCTGATATTGGATCTGCCTCTTACTTTTCATCTTTTAATTTTATTTTTGAAGGCCTATTGCAAGGTTGATGCCGTAATTTCATTGTTATCGGATCATAAACTTTGAAGATACACTAGAAAATTGCTAAAAAATCAAGTAGAAAATATATATCTAAAATGTTTTTAACAATTATAAATTTGAAGATGGATTTCATATCCGCCCTATAATGAAGTTTGACTTATTTATAAACAAGTATAAGCCTTTTGTCTGATACATAAAAACGACTACGTCAATGAAACGACAAATACAGTTCGAAGGCATTTAATTTCGCTAAAGGTTATGCTGCCACGCATGAACGTGATGCATATTATGTACAAACATCCTACAATTCATGAATGCCTTTCAAGCACTTAGAAATCACTAATTATTTCTCGAACTGAACAAAAGTCCTACTGCGGCAAACCTCCCGAGAGTGCGGCCTCTAACTCCCTTTTCACTTCCCGCTGTATGTATTTCATTAAATGGCGCTTCAGTTGCTTGAATAAATAATACCCGGTCGCTAACAACACCATAACAATCACCACTAACACAATCACGTCCGAAATAGATAGACCTTCAAGCATCTCTTCGTGCGCATGTCCGTTGTAAAATGCACCCATCGCAGTTAAGTATTATACAATAATACTATTTAATAATAAAAAGTCTCAATTCTTTATTGATGACTTATTTCACCTAATGCCCAAACAAAACTGTCGTCTTCAGTTACATCGGTGTCGACACATTCGGACTATTGCATTTTAACGATAGTTGCAGTGAGCACTTGATGTTCGAAAGTGTTAAAAAACATACTTTTTTCTTTGAATTTGGAATGTATTTTTTTTAAATTAGTTATGAGGTTGCTTATAATATACTAATCAGAAATAAAACTTTAAAAATTATTAAACAAAATAATTTGTACTATAGGTTTAACAAAAACATTTTAAAAGGTCGGAGAATCACCACTTAAAACTGAATGCTTTAATTGTCGGCCATATTTGTACTATGAACCGCGGAACAACGAACTTATGAATTTAATCGATAAATACCATATGGCATTCGAAATTGCATCCGACGTGTATTCACGAGAATTTGGCGCTCACAGGCAATGCTACTGACCTCAGTGGCCGTCGCCTTGTACTGCGTCGATATCAACATAATAATGTAAGGTAAAATAGTGTCTTACGACAACATGCTATTTAATATAGAATGGCGTTGCGTAATCAAATAACAGATTATAAAATTTTAACTTTTTAAAGTAAATGTTATACCATAATATTTATATATTTATTTTTTAAGGAACTGTTATTCAGTTACCACAGAATACTATAAATTTTAAATAGTAGCATAAATTTGTTCTGCATCATTAAGAGTATATTTAAGATAAGTCTTTATAAATGATGGCTGGTCACAGAATAACGGAAGAAAAAAATAAAAAAAACTACTTAATGTTATTTATCGCGACATTCTAAGGAATTTGGTCTTTTGCTCAGATTAACTACTGAGTCGTTCGCGCGTTTTTATTATATATTTAATTATACTTATTACGGAGCGTTAAGGCAGGTAAACCGGTTCTCGAACTCCACGTTGACTTGGTCAGCACTTTGGGAATGCAATAAGAGTAAAATAAATAAGCTAAAAAGCGTCTCGGGCCTCGAGTGGAAACAAAAGCCTTTGTTAGGTTCCACGTAGCCCGAGGCTCGAGTGTAGGGTTACTAAATTCTATAACTAATCGAAAAGCCTCATTGTTTGCCGAAATCTGATTAGCCCTCTTTCTTTATGTATAGTTGCCCTTGATTTATAGCTTTCGCAATATGTTCTCGGAGTACGTTAAGCACTTATGTTGAATAAAGAAATAATAATATTGTTTTCCCATAAGATCTTTAATTTGAGAATTAAAAATATTAATTAGTAGTTTCTGCATGTAACCTAAGAAATATTAAAACGATTGAGACTATAGATCTAATTTAATTTTTAAGTAAAGAAGCGACTATGCTTCGATATAGATTCTATTAACAGTTGTTCAGCCATCATTATTTTTCTAGATATCAGACTTACAAACAACTTCAATTTCGATTTTATAAGCTAACATTAAAATATAAGAGAATAAGAGTTTAATAATGAAGATAAATAATCATTTTCATGAAACGAGTCAGGTATTTTTTTTATATTAATTGATTGGCTTCACCAAATTATTGCATATCCACATTTTATAAGACCAATATATTAGTTTTTAAATATCATAATTGGAACAAGTTGTATCAATTCTTTTAAATATTTCAACTCATTCCACCATTTGAAGTAAAAAGTCTCACAAATATTTTCAACGCGTTAAATCCATCGAATCACATCATGCATATTAATACTGATCGTTATGACCATGATTATCATGTCACTTTAAATCATAATAGCAACCTGGTTTAGTACTCGGTATGTGATAATTATTTGGTCAAGGAGAACCCTTGGCGACATCTCTTATACAATTACGTTAAAAGCACATTTTAAAATTATAACAAATGTTATTAATATTATATAGTGATAGTTTTGCTTTCTGTTGCACATTATTGAGTACTATAATGCTAGAGTAATAGAAACAGAAAGTCTAATTTGAATCTCAAGAGATCTGATGAATGAAAATAGTTGTAGTTTTTTTTTTTAAAATATCAAAATGTAACAATAATATAATACAATCGGAATAAATTTCCTATTAGATTGCAAGCAATTTCCTTGTATATCTTTGAAGTTCGAGGTCTAATTATGACGAAATTTTAATGGTTTGGTCCCTATCTACTGTAACCTACATACAAATAAAACAGGCGAAAACGCAACCCGCACACTCCAATTTGAATTGAAATACGTCAAATAATATACTTATTTATGCCTATGATGTAATGCGTCATTACATCATAGGCATAAATAAGTATATTCTCTTCACTATTTCTTTGTCAACAAGAGTTATAGTTATGACACCATTCATAAGTACGTACTTCTAAACGCATGCGCTTGCACAATCGAGGCAAAAGAGCAAAGTGACCAATTAGTGATAATCACTGCGCGACATAAACAGTCGTCATTTCGCAATAGATGAATGAAGCTGCGCAGACGAGAACCCTGGCGCCGACTGGGTTATCGCGGGTCAGATGATTGGCCGCTGCGGAACCGATTATTAAACCAATAATTGACTACGTATATCGCTTAGAGCTTTAATAAGACTATATTACTAATATTCGACAGTTGATTGAAGTAATGTACATACGAACATAGTGATATATTTTATATTAGTTTTTTTAAGAAATAAAGTGACAAGAAGAGCTAGCCGTGCGTCTCATGGTAAGCGACTAGCCCAAAACAACACAGTGCCATACAAAACCTGTTTGTTATTGCACTGCGCTTGTATATCGGAGATTCAAGATGACTCCCTATCTATAAGATTTCTCATGATCTCAGTAATTACAACAATGCCCTTCAAGCCAAAACATATTAGCGCTTACACGTTACTGCTTGGCTGACAATACGTTGGACCACTCTAAATGTATTTTGCAAAGTTGTCATACCACTGAAGTATATTCATATATATTTTATTAAGACTATATGATATACATGCGACAGTAAGCCAGCGTTTATTGCGAGACGGTGATATAGAACGCATCGGATTCACGTGATTTTCGTCGATAACAGATAGCCATAATACCAATAAGACCATTAAAAAACGCAACTAACTAACTACTTTAAGAGCATTTTGCCGCCTGCCATTTTGTAATAATGCAACTGAATACGTTTCTATATCCTATCGCTTAGTTCCTCTACTCGTTTGACTATTCTTACTATGAAGAACACATAGTAAAAAAAACATGTACGACGCGGGACGCCCGACAGAAGTGATAACTTAAAAAAAAACTAATCCAAGTTGAACTATTTAAAATCGAAATTGTTTAATAATTTTACTTTCAACAATAGCTTTCAAAAGCGGCGATAGTCTTAGGTTATATGCTTACTGTCAACCTGTCAAACTGATAGACTCGCGCCGTTATGCGTTACGTTACGAAGCCGTCTACCCTCCCATAAAAGGTTATCACTTCAAAAACTTTTGTAAGTGTTAGGACTAGGTAGACCTTGCCAGTTATTCTGCCGTCAAGCCTAAGCCAAAACAATGTATTCCGGTTTCAATGGCTATGTTACTGGGCTGTTATATAAATAACATCTTAGATGTGTAACGAAAAGCGCAGTGTTGGGCGAAGCAGGTTCTGCCTGGTATTATGTCATATGCAAGCGTGTAGCTTACCATCAGGCGTACAACTTGCTTGTCTGACGAGACAAAATAAAGTGACGACTTTACCTCCTAAAAGGAACTCCTTTTTAGAACAGAATCTAAATAAATTTAAACTTTTAACAAGTCACAATCATCTAGTTTTTAAGAGGTAATCGAAGAATTCTTGTTGGGAGTTATTCAAACGCGTAACGCGATCCGTATTTATGATTGTCTTTAAGTTGAGAAACGTATTGTTGTGTGCAATGTGCGGCGTAAGTGTCACAAGTGTCGTGTTGCCGCTCCGATGTCGCGGGTCAAGTCGCGCGGCGCCGGCGCACCGCCATTATGCCGAGAATGTAAAACGATTCCTATTCGCCGCTGTTGTTCGTGTGAACGGGACACGGATGAAAGGTTTATTATATACTTTACGGTAACATGTTCAATGAGAATTTAGATACATTAGAAGAAGTGGAAACTTCCAATTCGAGGAAACATCCAATTCGTGGAAACTAGCATTCCAATTCGTGAAAACTAGCATTTCCACGAATCCGGTGATCCGATGAAGCCTTATAGAGCCACATAGGATAAAAGCATCAACGTCATTCAAGATAAGAATATTGTTTGTACATTTTCTGTCCTTTTTTGTTAATTTTAAAAGGCGATACGGCGAGCTATGTCACGGCCCCTTTGATGAATATATATACAAGAATAATTAAAAAATATAGATAAACATTTTTAAGTGGTAGGACTCTTTTACAGAATCCGTCTGTGGTGTCCTACAACTGCATTGCCAGTTATTCAACCCGTAATTATTGACCATTTGACTAGCGTGAATGGGAAGTGTTAATGATTCGCGTTTCATCCTGCGGGTGAGGTGGTCAGTGGATCAACCTCAACTATCCTCCACCTTCCACTATCCTCCATCTTCTACTATCCTCCACCTTCCACTATCCTCCACCTTCCACTATCCTCCACCTTCCACTATCCTCCACCTTAAAAGCCGACAACGCAATTGCAAGTCCAAGATGTTGCGAATGTCCAACGGCAGCCTTTGGAGCAAAGTACAGCGCAGGGCAAAGAAGCTTTGGACAAAGTTCCTAGGACTGAAAGCGTAAAGTCTATCAAAGTCAAAGTCAAGTATTGGACTCATGCAGTTAAAAACAATTTGTAGCACTATTGCTATGAGCTCAACAGGCAACCGATTTTTTCTTTACATCGCTTTATTTCCTTAAAAAAATATAACTTCCTGGTTTTATTTTACCGCGATACAATCTTACCCGCATTGCCTTAAGACTAAGGCAATCACTACCCCTGCCAATTACTCTGGGCAATTTTCATGATATCATGTCATAACCAACAGCGATCAGCTATAAGCTTCGATTGTTTGCAAACGAATAAATCCTTCTCACTCTATTTAAACGTCTAACTGGTAACGCAACAGCCATAACTTGCTGTATGTGTTTAGAGAAAGACTGAAAGCTTTGAACAACTACTTAACGTGTACAGCCGAGACTGCGGCGAGCAGCTGCTAGTTTTACATACATTTACATAACTCACAATGTCCCATTTGTGTGTTCCTGATCCTAAGTAACAAGGAAATGGCCCTAAACTACGCTGTTATTACAATGCGCTATGTTGTCGCGATTGAAGTTGGCTTACTTTATAAGTATCGCGATATAGGGATCCATTCATTTGGTAGTTGTCCGTATTACATTTCGACACTGATGACCATTTGACAGATGGACGAGTTATTAAGGAACTTTTTAAACTTCTAAAATGGTAAGAATTAAACTAAAAATTACAACTTTGAATAATAAACCCCACACTCGCGATAACGTTATTGTACGAAACTATTAAATCTGGTTCCAATTGTACGAACTTAATACTTTTCGCTCGATGTAATAAAACTTCCTTATATCATGAGCTTAAAGTTCTACATTAAAGAGAAAAACACCATTAACTGCTTAATTGGTACGTTCAAGAACGTCACGTTAAATTCTCTAAAAAAACTTGTTTCGGCACGTAAAGTTGGTGCAAATAAGAAAAACAACTTCATTATTGGTCCTGCAACTCAATTAAATGCATAAGATAAACCGTTTTCGATGTGCAAATTTGGACAAGTCTCTGGAAATTTAACTGTTTAAAATTGAGGATTAATATGATCGTTAACCCTAATTGGCACGTAAAAACCTCGTGCTTAATGTTACCATAAAAACAACGACTTTTTTTCTGCGTACAACTTTTCTTTAAGTTAACGTAAAAAAGAACGCCATCAACAAAACGCTATGATCTTTAGCCCCTTATACGGTACGTTAATCGCGTTAATTCGATAAGATTAAACTCGTTTTATTTATCATTTCGTGCGCAATCAGGCAAGGCTTTATTAAATCGAGTGTTGGAAAGGAAGAAACATCATCACCGTTAGGACCGTAATTGGTAGTATAAATATGGCGTTAAATGTTCACCGCTATCAAGACGGTAAGCAGGTCAAGTTCCCACTCGAGGCGCCAAAACAACGAGCAGCTGTGTGCACTTATTTGCGGAAACGGACGGCGTATCGCTAACACGTCTGCACGGCTTCTGTATGCGGTCGACGCGACACCGGACTCCGGGAAAACGTGAGAAATTCAGTCGCAAAGCAGCAGAACTAATGCAATTTCTTGTCGTAACTGACACTGCAATCCGATTTGTAAGTACGTAGCAAATGAATAGTCATAATACAAAATCCGATTTGTTAGTAAATGAATAGTCATAATACAATTTATAGACTTAAAGTTCCCCTCGCAGTTTTGCTCCTAAGTATTTGCTTTTGTAATTTTTCTTCGGGATAAAAAGAAAAACCGTAGTTGTTCAAAAATTGTACCAATCCGATGCACCGCGATGTACAGACGTACACATATACTATACTCGCTTCGCTATTATATTATTAAAGCTACTATTGAGTTTAATATATGGTAATGCTTAAGGAGGCCACGAATTAAATTAAATATATTCAATATATTGAATACATTATATAGGTACGATTGTGATAGCAATGGTTCACGTTGAAATAATGGTTTGTTACAAATCCAAATACGATATGATTGATGTCTGTGTTGGCGCAATCATTCTAAGGCCTGCAGATATCTGTTTCGGATCCGGCTATTTGTCTATGCGACATTTATGTAAGTAAATGTCCTTGCAACGCATGGTAATATTACGTTATCGACGACCTTTTTTTTAAATTATAACGTCAAATTCAAAAACTCTTCAATCAGCATCATTTGAGACAATAGGTCTTTTAAAAAGTTTTAAATATCCTTCTTTTATTATTGTCGATAAAGTGTTATTTTGCAGAATTACTTGATTTACGTAGATTGTGGGGACGGTATTAAGGAAAGGAAAGTGTAACAGTAAACTTGTATATACATTTAAGTTTATGAGTTGTCTTGAGCAAAGTCGAAGTATGCAAGCGACAGTTATTCAATGAGGATCGACAATACCGCTACCTGTACCGATTGCCTCGATATTTCTCTACATGTAAATCTCTATATCTATACTAGTATTAAAGAGACAGAATGCGAATATTATGAATGTGTGCAAAGAGTAATCTCCGGAACCATCGTATTAATTTGAAAAAAAATCTTTTTCTATTTCTCAGGTACATCATTTTTAAACAGCATAATAAAATAAAGATAAAATGTTGAAAGTAAAGATGATTTTCGTCAAATAAGCCATAAAGAGTTCTTAAGCGATAAAAGACGAATTTCTAAATAATAATATATAACTGAATTGTCACTCGGATTTTTTTTATTGGAATAATACATATCTGTCTTAATAGGATAACACAGGATCCATCCACCCATCCACCTATTATGTATGAAGGTAGGACTTTCCAGGCTGCTTGTGTTGGTGTCACTGTATTTCCAGTTATTCTCCTACAAAATTTCAATATTCAAGCTAACTAATTGAACTAGTTGAAATAGAAGAACTAACGTGTCGAAGTTTGAAGGCAATATTGTTAGCGCAATAACAGGACATAAATATATAATATATTTAATCTCTGAGTGAGCTCAAGCTCGAACGCAGTGCAGAACCGAACAGTTTTAAAATGAATGTCCCTTAACATCACGCACACGGCTTGTCCAACTTGTCACTTAATTTCCTTAATCCTTAAAAAAATATATCCATATTAAAATTCATCAAAATCCGTGCAAGCAATCACGCAAGACAAAAAACAAACACACTTTCACATTTATAATACTAGCGACTCGAAACAGCTACGCGCGAATTACTTACGTAAACATAAACATGAAATCCACTAAAAAAAATGCCTCAAAATTCATTGAGTATTTTTTCAACTATTAATAATAAGCGGAAAAATAGAAATGATGTCTGAAGAAGACACTTTGTTTTATACTATTTATAAATAAATAAATATCAAGGGAAATCTCATTCACGACCGTCTGATCTCAAACTAGGCAGACCCTGTAATACATTAACCAGACGACTACATACATTCATACATATATTTTAAATTTAATTAGGTAGTTAACACCCATACACAGAAGAAATACTTCTGCTCGTCGCACAAATATGTTGTCCTGAGTGGGAATCGAACTCACGACATTCGGCTTTGCAGTCAGTAGCATTAAGCACTACATCAACGGATCAATTAGAGGTTATGAATTATACCTACGAAATATCCACTAAGACAGATATTTGTAGATTATTAAAAATAATAAATGAATAAATAAATTCAACCCGCGAAGTCGAGTCAGTCCGCTTTATTTCAATAAAACTGCGAAATTATGTCTTTATATTATCCAAGAATTTGAGAATAGCTGAACGAATAACAAAACGGCTAATTAAAACATATCTCTATATAGGAA
>DWHQ01001538.1:0-10658 GCA_018247955.1 Eurytides marcellus marcellus | reverse complement strand
TTATAGAGCCGCATAGGCTGAAAGCATCAACGTCAGTCAAGATAAGATAGGTATCGAACTAAGTAGGTGTTTCGTGTGTAAATCCTTTTTGATTCGTCACTAATAATATTAATGAAAAGGGTATATTTTTCAAAATTGTTGTCAGTATGTGAAAAAATTGTCGGCAATAAAACGGTTAAGATACCAAGTGGCAAGACGAACAAGACATGCGCCTAATGACGCGAGCCACGTTTTCCCACTCAGCACCAAGCAGTATTTTAAACAGCACGAGCTAGAAATTGCCTGGCTCTGCGCTGCGCTCGTCAACCACAGATTGGAATGATATATCACAATCACTAATAACGCTGACACCTTTGAGTTTTAAATTTTAATACAGTAGTGCTTGAACATGACTGCAGAATAACTGATATTACTATAGTAGTCCCGCCAAATTGTTCTAGCATTTATTATTTAAGATGTATGATAATACCTTCTTATTTTTGTAACCCCAGGTATTAAAATTTGGTCAATTAATAGCGACAAAAAAATTAATATAGTAGGTTTATTAAACCATGCTCTTTTATATTTGCTTTTACCACCTGGTGTATTTATAGCAAAGGCCTCAGCTGTACATTACGAAATGTCCAGTGTGTTGTATTCATAGAATAATAATACATAATGTGCTTAGCTCGTATCTATTTAAGGATTTTCCCCATCTTTTACCTGTCGGCCACATTCCGTTGACGTCTCGTACGCCCTCGCGCCAATTCGTCCTTTTACTCACACATCGACACGCGATCATCTGTACAGACACACCATACTTCCAACATAATAGCAGCACGTGTTAAATCGCTTTAACATAAAACATCGTCTATCATAATATAAAAGTGTCAGCTCGTCAGCGCTTACAAACCCAAAGCTAACACATGTGTGCGTGAATCATTTTTGCTCCGCTCTCAGCGTTTCTGCGCTGACACTGGAAGTGGTGTCTAATGCTGAAAAGTTTTGAAGCCCTGTACGCGCTCGAAGGTACAGCTTGAAGATCAATAGCAGCCGTGCGATGTTGCCACACCGCTATCCCTGTCCCCTCGCAGCGGGCTGGGTCTTTGTACTCGAGTACTCTCGCCACAAGGCGGCCTTACACTGGAGCGAAATGCTTATACTATAATTTGGAAGACCAAAAATAAATAAATATCTTTCATTCTTAAACAAAGGAAAAGTATTTTTAGCTTAACAGATGCAGTATTGTCGTATATTTTTTTCATTATTACGTTGTCATTAAATAAAGTAGGAAAATGTATTTGAATGTAAAGTTACACATATAACGTTTTATGGCCTAAAATATTATTGAACTTTTTTTTTTTTAGTACATAACGAAGTCGTAACTTTAATAATACAGAGACTTTTGACTTGAAGTTAACCAAATATTAAAATGGTAATCTTTCGATTAATATCGGCGCATATTGTAATGCTAACATTGAAAAAAAGAAGATAACAAAAATTAAAACGCAAAAACACTTGAACGAGGTCTGGTGGCCTGGTGGCCTTTGCTGGTGCAAAAGCAACATATGACAAAACTCCATAAAATTTTCGTCTTCCAAAAGCAATTCTAAACAAAAATTATCGTGCGGTTATTGAACGTTATGCGTCAATAACTCAAGTTCAGTTATGTGCTAATCGTTAAGTTAAATTAACCTGTTAAAGAAAGCTCATGCTCGTAAATAGTATTCGTTCAATTGACTAAACGTTCGAAAATTCTAGATACGCGTTTGTTCCTTTCTTCTTGTCCCCATTGCACGCATCATTCAAAAAAGCAAGACGTTCAAAACATGGAACTAAAGAATGGGAGCTAATTTCTCGCGGAATATTTGGGTCTAGATCCCCACCTTCCACCACTACCAATACATATGTAATTACAGCATACTCATTGAAACACCTATAACATAAAGAGCTTTTATACACTGATTGTTATATATCAAAATTAATTTCCAAGATTTCATATGGAGAAATAGTGTACTACATTTTGATAAAAACGTTCGATTTGAAGCGGTGTAACGCTAGAAGACTATAACGGTATCAACTTACACTTCGTAAATTTTATAAAAGTGACGAAAAGTATCCAAAAGCTATTACAACGCGCGAAAGAGATTTGAAAGGCGTGAGTTTTTGTTAGCGAAAGAAGTGGTAGACATAACCTGAAACTATGTAATAAATAATTGAAAACTTACAACATCTTTGGGGTTTAGCCTATTCCCTGCATAAAGCCTCCATCTAACCCCACTTTGTATGCTTAATGTTATCAATGTCCATGGGCGGTGGTGATCGGTTTTTACAACATAAAATGACGCTTACTATCAGGCGCATGGCTTCCCATAACGGCACAGGGGTACAAAGAATGCAGGTTCTTAGACTGCACTACCGTCGTCACCCAAATATATAAGATGTTTATATCTTTATTCCCGGTATCTCACAGTGGTAGAGCCACCCTGCTGCCGAATGGGCCTGCTCGAATCGGATAAGTACCATGACCTCACGGAAAATTGACCTAAAGTGGAAGTAATTGTGCTTCCGCGTTTCGTCCGGTGAGTGAGGTGGCCAATGCCCCAATTCCTTTCCTTCCTTGCCTCCTCCTCCCCCTTCCTCTCTCTCCCCTTTCTCTTCCAAAAACTCCCAACTTAAAGGCAGGCAATGCCTTTGCAAAAGGTTCGACGTTGCAAATGTCCGACATTGCTTTTCATCAGGTGAACCGCTTGCTAGTTTGCCCGCCTACTCCATAAAAAGAACTACGCTGGAAACAATTCCCTGCCCTTCGAACCGGAATGGAAATGCAATTGTACATCCCAGGCGGACTTAGTAAAAGATCCCTACCCATGCCCATTGCATTGCTAGTTATAGGTGGTAAACCATTCCGATGTCCGTTTATGGGAATTTAAGGTTTGTCGAACCTGAATTAGGACCGTCAAAAAGTTGTACTGACCTGACAACTTTATTCACCATTTGCTTCTCAACTTCAGCTATTTGTACTTTTATTCGGGTTTTAAAATTTCATCTCATTCAGCACCAGATCTTTGTACGTGAGACCATAATTGCGAAATGTTCGATACTTAAGAAATTCTACAAAGAAACGCTGTTAAACCTGTATACAAATCTGTACTAGACTATCTATACTTATACTGTGTATATAAATTCATATTGTTATTAGTAAATTGCTATGCTTTACGAGAGGTAGGCTAGAAAATATTTGATTTCCTCGGTAAAATTGTTTCCTGCAAGCATCAATATAAATTCAATAGTATTTTTATGTTAACATTGTAATAACGGTAAAAGTTGTCATAAAATTTTACCAGTTTTTAGCTTTGCCTTAAAAAGACTATTTCCAAACACAATCGTATTTCAATATTTTTTTAATTCAATTTCGTGCTACTCGAACAAGAGCTCAAAACAGTATTGAACTGATTGAAAAAGTATGCTATTTTTATTAAATTATTTTTTTAAATTAAATTGTTACTACTACTTACTAGTAAGTACTGATCTGTAAAAATCACACGAGAATCTAAATGACATAAGAATAGATATAATAATATAAGATAAAAATAATTTGCGAAGACTTTTCGAAATTCATTAATGGGTATATAATTAGTTAAGTTTTTTGTTGACAGTAATGGCTTATTTGCCAAGACGTAGCAATTCGGATCTTACGCCGCGTATACGAATTTTAACGGTGAACTTTAAAGAATTTTCTTAACTGGTTTTCCTACGTACAGCATGCTGTGTATCTGTCAAATCCTGCCTGTGTCCATGTCTTAATAAACTTTACATGTCCTCATGCATGATCCTGCAACTGTAGGGTCTATCCAGCTCGTAGAAGCACAGCATTCCCACGGGTGCGGTGCCCGAAGAAGCTTTAGAGAACTGCATAGGCTAAAAGCAAAAACATCAGTCAAACATAAGGCATAAGATGGTCTGAGATATGGTCTAACAATTCTGCCCAAGCAGTAAAGACCCTCTTCGAGTCTCGTATATTAGCTTTTTTATAGAGTTAGTGGAAACGAGCAAGCGGCTCACTTGATGGTAAGCGATCACCGCTGCCCATTGACATTCTCGATATCAAAGGACTTGCGTTGGAGGAAGGGGATTGAACCGTCGGCTACCTCATTTATCAGACGAAACTCGGAAACACAAAACTTCCACTTCACGCCGACTTACAGCGAGTAGTACGTAGTACTTACCCGGTTTTAGTCGGCCCATTCAACAGCAGCGGAAGCTGCAACGTGGTTTTACCACCTTTAAATTAGTTACATTAGCTTGGCTAACGCCAAGCACAGTACATGGGATAAAAAACAACAGAAAGAAGATACTTTTATATTATATTATCCGAAAGGCCTGCAATGTTGCCAGTGTAATCACTAGACGTATTGATATACCATAATATATATTTAAGCTACAAACATAGTGCAAAGCTAAGCAGGTTTTAGCTCGAGTAGTTCAAAATACTGTGTTACATGAAATACTTGCCCATAAATATATACACGGTATTTTGTATATATATGTATAGAGGTAGTTATCAAGTTTTTTGCGTATCGTAAACAGCGCGCGTAGTATCGTAAACAGTTTTTTTGTTTTTTTATACATAATATGCGTAATGCGTACATATTTTATTAATTTATTTAACTATAAGTTATGTAATTTAACGCTCTTTACCAAAAAGTATTTATGTATTTAAAACTAATACAGCTTTGTAGAAAGAATTATCAAGTTAAAAGTGAACATAACGTAATAAGAAATTAGCAAACATACTCGTATTTAGAACCTACGGATCGAAGACAGTTTTCTTTTTAATATTTTATAAATATACGCTTCTTTGACTTCTTATACTAGAACTACCTGAAATTACTGTTTTCTTAGAAATAACTCTAGATAAAAAAAACTCCTATGGAACCTCCATCTCCCAAAACTCACGAATAAACTTAGCTCTACTGCCTTTGCAAAAGTCAGACAATTAACAAAAGTTACGCCTACAGGTTTATTTCTGGTTACTCTATTGCTAGGCAATGCTACTGAAATTAATTTAACAATTATCTTTCAAGAAAGTGTTGTGAGGATTACTCTTTTAGTCACGAGATTTTTTAAAGAAATTTGTATTCTGACGGTTGTTCTGTAATATACCATTTATTCGTCGAAATTTTGGATAGTTACATAAATACAGCGGCTGTAGACATATCACTATTTGTTAAAAAAGTCAACAAATCCTTAATGAGCTTGAGTATACTTGTATATAATAAAAATATACAAGTTATCTTAGATCTTAATTATAACGTTTTTAAAGTGAAATTAAAAAGCCTATTTTACAATCCAAGACCTTGTGGCAGACCGAAATATGCCGAACGAAGTTAATTAACTCGTATGCTGAAACACTATTGTTATATTGTAACTCGAAAAACTTTAATATAATTTTAAGAGAGCACCTGTTAACTGTTTTTGGTTCTTATCTCAGCAGAACAGCATTCCAAGACGGTGCTAGCCGCCACACGGACTGACAACACTGACTTATAAAATTATAATATGACAATTTGGAAATGCTTGTAAATCCCGTATGGATGCGAAATATATTGTTATTTAAAATGTATTAAAAGATAACATCAAAAAAATATGTTCATTAGGTGTATCTAATAATAAACAAAAAAAAATAAAATTATCGGTGTTTTCATCCAATTTTTAAACAATTGGTTAACAATTCTCGATCAGAATAAAAACTAAAACATGTACACATTTCCCTATCAACAGAGTGAAAATAATTAGTCAATCCAACAAAAATGTGATATTATTCATTAAGAATAGTTGCAATTTTACAAAAAAATCGACATTATTCATAATATTCTCAATATTACTTTAAACATATTATTAAAAATAATCCTATTAAAAATAAAAACTACCATACTATAACCGCATTGAATTTATCTATCATATTTTTGTAGCGTTTCATTTTTTGCCACAGACATCTGCGTGGATTCGAGCCGACTGCGGTCCGTACGTCGGAGTAAATTGGAACGGGGCCGCGAGGGGCCGTTGCTAAGGGACACTCCCAGGGCGTTCCTGGCGGGGCCGCGCCGCCGCCACGGTCACAACCTGCCGCGCCGTACGCAGCTTACCAGGAGAGCAGAAGTGGCGCGAAGTCCCGTCGATAAGCGAACACCAGCGTATCTTGGCCCGCGCCGCCACTGTAATAACCACACACGAACGATCCAATAATAATGGTCAATATAAATAAGAGTTATTACAAATTCCATTTACAAATGATCGCGCTGTTACACGCGTTATGGTATTCATATAAAATATTTTAGACTTTAATGAGATTATTGGACAAAATAACGATAAACGAAGGGGGATCCCTTCAATAAATTCAACTGCCCACTATTTACGTATTTAACATTACGTTTTTAACATTTAAGTTTTAACGGAAACACAAATACTATTTTTATAATCTAAAAAATTTGTATTTACGTTTAGACACGTAAATTCATGTTTAATGTTTCATGATATGCCTTGATTTTCTATCCCGTTAGAGCAAAAAAGATGAACAGATTGCATACCGTTAAAACACAGTCCCACTAATTAAAATCCGCATGTCAATGCAATATGATAGCCAAATGCAAAGTCTGTCTTGCCCATTAGCTTGTGCGAATATGGTTTGCACATTGTTATTTTAGTGTCAGTTCCGCACTAGCTAGCTTGTTTGACTTTTCGGCAGTCACGCAGAGGCATTGTTTGCATAAATATCCAGTTAACCTCATCCGCAACCACCCCGCAGCAAGGCCTTTCGTGTGTGCGAAGCGTGTGTGACGTCGTGTGTCTAGGAGTTGCGCAGTGCGCGCTGTGTACCAGGCGAGCATAATTTCAAGGCAGTTGTGACTGCACATTCTCTACATTTCAACATTGTTTCGTAGTATTTCGATTTAATTTAATTTGAACCTTGTGTTTATATGCCGTAGGTTTAATTTAAAAAATGACATATAAAATTAACTGAGGGAGAAACGAGGACAATACGACGAAACATGCGCACTACTGTTCTGCGGTATCCGCTCCTTTCTGTTGTCTTAGTAATAAAGCCCGCTATGTCGTTGCACGCGCCATCTTCTTCTGTCTTTAAATTTACCCCTCCCGCCTCCTGCCAGCATTTTGGAAATTCTGACAAAAAAATTAATGAAGTTAATAAAACCACATGGAATCTTTTTAATATTAATGAAAACCGAATTTTTTTAATTTTCGTTCTGTTTTACATTTAATAAAAAGGTGTCTCTGCTTAAAAGCGAAGAAAAATAGTGTTTATTTTTTTATGATAGATTTACAATAGAGATTACAAAAGAAATTTTGATATTATGATCGTGCATCATACATAATAAAATTTTAAATCGAGAGAAGTTTTATTTTATTGAGTAAAAATGAAATAGTTTCCATATAATTTTAATAGACTACATAAATACTTTAATTAATCTTTTTTTTTATTTTTACCTTCAATTACCATTTTAAATAATCATAATAAACTACAACGAGCATGTTTGTTGTAGTTTACCTTATTACGTCAACGTCAACGTCACATTTGATCAACAGAAATATCCTCCCTCCTCCTTCCTTCCCACATTTTTCGTAAAATGGAATGTCAACTACGCCAAAATGATCCTAAAGCGTCGATTCTACTAAGACAACATAAACATAGAAGAATCGTCAGAAATTCTTTACGCTGCTTACAAATACACTGCCATTTATGTAGTACGTTGTGGATAATCACATGGGACTGTGGATCTTATAGGACGTAAATGAAGTTTGAAACAAAACTGAAATCTTACGGGAGGTTAATACGGTTCAATTTTCATTGATATATCAGGTTAAAATCGACGTCATCTTCATTGGTGGAAACGTTCGTCAATAGTGCGAGCGAGACAGGAACAGTGGATTGGCATGCGGCGATATCTCCACTGATTTCTGGGAGCCTGGTAACTGAGATCGTTTGCGTGTCGGCCGAGGTGGCGCGGTGGTCGGCGGCGCCCTAACGCGACACCACTGACCACCCGTTCGCCACACCCACACCCGCAACAATAAGTTATTATGTAAGCGAGTAGGTTTACGATACTTTAGGATAAAAAACAATAGAATACTTCAATGACGAGCCAAAGTTCTTTTCATTATTATATATCATATGTTTTTTTAATAAACTAAATTTTGCATACTACTTTTATAGTTTCATTTTGGCAATGATAATAAGCACACAGGTGACACAGATGATGTCAGTATGATACCAACCAATAAAGCTAGTGCAATTTTTCTGCCTGAAAATAAACAACTGAAACACGAATAGCACGGCGTAATTAATTGTAATTTTTTAGCATAAGAATAGATAAAAGGATAAAAAATAATGTCATGAGGGCAAATAAAAATAATTAAAACCGTGCGCATTGAAAGCGACCGTAACCCGGCAAAAAGACAAATATGCCTAATGATATACGAGTGACATTGTAAAAACGTATCTGTCCTTTTAAAGGCCGAACATGTGGCCGTGCTTAATTGCCTCCTAAAGTGGTTCATGGAATGATGAATTAACATTTTTATTCATAAAAAAAACATCCAGATCTTATCTCTAGGACACTTAATGAATTGACATCGTAAGTTGTAGTCCTAATCGTCGTCATAGCGGATTATTTTCTTTGATCGGTATGTTTGTTCAATCTCGGTTTTAACAATGTTGTATTTAAATGACACCGTGTCACACTAAAGTAGCATTTAAAAATAATAATTTCCTCTACATTATTTAGTCTGTAAATTAATCACTTTTTGTTTCATCCATGATTATTTATGTGTACTCTCAATATTGCTAACAAACAATTGAGCCATGTGTAAGCCATATCTACTTTGTGAGAACATTATTATCACACAAGAATTTAAATTGACGTTACCGAGAAGAAGTCTTAACAAACGCTTTGTAGGTTTGTAAAATGCTATTGTTAAGAATATGATTTATACTTGTTCCTCTTCATACTTAGTAATGATTTAAATTAGACGAGTAGACTTACTGAAAAGTAAAAAATTAATAAAACAGTAAAAAATAATTTTATTTTGCACAAACAACATTTTTATTTCTGATAATACATTTAAAAAATAAAATCTTCCAAAAAGTAAATAAAACTAAATTAAAAGTTGTGCAAACTTTTCCACTTTCCCGCCCAAATCTTTGGTTCAATGTAATTTGCTGTCAACAAGATTGGCGCGAATTTATGCATCAATCTTCCAGTCACTAAGTAATGTTTATCATCGCGAAAATTGATTTCACAGAATTTTTTACCTCACTACCTTAGATATAAGGTTGAATTGATGAACACGCGCTGACGTAATCAAAACAATTGATATCGATTATAAATGTTACTACGTCACTGGCAACGTAGCAATCGTGTATTAGAGAGAGGCGGCTATACGTTGTGCCTTATGTTGAAGCGGGAAAGACGATAGAAGTAGTGGAGGGTGATTGCGGAGGGTGTTGCGCCCTTACAAAGCGTCTATTCAAATATTCTCCCTCCGGTGGGTCTGGTGATGGCGCGGACATTTTTTGTTTCTTCCTTTATTTAATTTCCCGATGGTGGATGATTTGAATATGCAATTTACATGGCACTCCATTCGCACAAGCAAAGGAGAGCGCTTGTGCATTGTACAATGAATACATTATTGAATTCTATGCTTTTTTGTATTGTAATACATTTGTACCATAAGGTATTGAATTAAGAATGATACATGTATAAAACATGTAGCTTATTCACAGGTTCAGACAATGGTAGATTGTTAAAATTGCTTACGGCAGGTAACAGGCGAGGATAAGTTGTTTATTTTATTGCCTTTATCAAATTTAATAGCTAAATTCAAACTTCATTAACAAGTTCAATTAAACCTCGAACAACATTTGAGTATTATGCGAACAATATACCACAATAGTATATTAAAAGCATAGCCTAATAGGCGAATATTTGTTCACAATATTCCGCCTAATTTATGCACGTAGAAAAATTAGCGCGGATAGGCACAATCAAAAAATCCACTATAATTAGGTACAATATAAAAAAAAAAACATTTTTGTAATCTATTATTAACTTTACGCTCTATTTAAATTTTCAAACAATAACAGCTTAGTTGATTGTGTTAACGTTTATTTAAGCGCGTAAATAGTAAACGTAAAATTTAATTTTGTTTTATTTAACTAATATGAGTTATTAAACAAATTGTTTTTATTTCTTTGCGATATATTTTAAGGTTACTTACGTATTTATGTTTCCTTTTTATCCTTATTCTTTAGATATACAAAACAAACATTTGCCTGTTCTCTAAGTATTATGCAGTTTTCGGTTAAATAGCAAAAATGGTCCAAATACACCTATTTCATAGAATATTCGTCAAAACATCTGTTAAACTAATAAATTATAACTTTTATATTGTTTAGTCATTTTCTTACACTGTATCTTCTAATATATAGGATCGATCAATCAGTTAGAAAATCTTTATGGATTATGGAAATTTATTGTAACCACACCAAATAGGCTTCATGTGTCATTCTTATATATCACTGTCTTATCTTATCTTGACTGACGTTGATGCTTTTAGCCTATGCGGCTCTATAAAGCTTCATCGGATCACCGAATTCG
>DWHQ01001537.1:0-10659 GCA_018247955.1 Eurytides marcellus marcellus | reverse complement strand
GTGATGCCTCTCAATTGCCGCGGTGCGCAGATGTTCGACGTGGTCGTCCGAGTGCCCTCTTTGATACCGTCCACTCGAAAAGTTTTGAACCGAACAAGTTTCCAGATTGAATGTGTGTACGTGTTTTTATAAAATTAAGTGACAATACGAACAAGTCCCGTTATGAACCATGCCAGTCAATTTTTGCCTTTGCACTGCAGCCGTCACGCAGACATATAAGATGGTACCTCTGAATTGAAACATTGCCCTTAATGAAATCTTCTTTTAAGACCAAATCAAATTACAGATTAACAACACATTGACATTGCTTCCCTAGGCTACTCTGCAAAAATGCTTCCACATATTGGAAGAAATATCCAACTAAGTCCTGTATTTTCCTTAATGTCATTTATTATAGCTTATTTATTTATTTATTTTTTAAATAAAAAGTAGTCTCTGTAGCTCGCCGCAAAATTCTATACCTACGCTAAAATTTGAGAGATTAAACATAGGCACTTTCTTTAATTAGAATTCCATTTATAAACAGACTATTGAACGACACGATTGAACGAACGATATTTTTATTCTCTCGCTTAATAATAATAAATCGCTTCAACCGTTTGCGGTAATCATGTAGCAAAAAACTAACTTTATTATGCGATAAAATTGACAATTCTTTTTACAGTTGTCACAAAGTGGCAAGTGTGTATATATAGTATATACATAAATATGAAACCTGTCACAGAGAGTCATAATAAGTCTGACTGTATAATGTACACATTTGTAAATAACCTGACACAAAGCAAAGGGAACAGACCGGTTCTACAGATCGTTTAAGTCATATAACTATTCAGTTATTATAGCTTGCTGTTAACGTCTGACAAAGTATATTATAAACGAATAAAGTATGTATACTTAAGCAAAATTATTACCTTTGGGAGGCCGCATAAGAGCTTTTTTAAGGTAAAATTCAGTTTTTTGTGATAAAAGCAGTTATTTACTAAAGTGATTATGAAATAAGTTCAGTAGTTATTTATATATTGACTGAAAGAGGCAAGAATACATCTAACTTAGTAAAAGTGGTGCTACTAAAATTATTTACAATTTTTTAAACATGTATATGTAGTTTTTATATGCTTTCTTAACGAAACAACCTTTTATTATTTATGTTGGAAAATTGTTTACAACATCGTCTTCACGGTTAGCTGTTTTAATGCGAAGTTAACATTAATTCGCCGGCCCCTTTGACTTACGAAGCGCTCGGCAGTCGCTGTATCCGTATGTTAATATGGGGATGACACTCCGACAAACACGGCCGTATATGTTGACAGTTTTTACGCGGCGCGAATGCTGAATGTAGCTCGTGTGTTTAATTAATAAAGATTAGAATTACGCTCAGTGCCGGCCGCAGGTTTTCATTTGCATATTGTGACCACAGTTAACCGATTCAAAACCTTCTCATGACTGCATAAGGACGAATATACTACGCAGTATTCAGGGCGACCTTTTGTCTATTTCTCGACAATTTACGTATTCCGCGATAACGTGAAGGATTAAGTCCAAGTATGCTTTTAAATTGAGCCGACAATCTACAAAGAAGCCGCCATATGGTAAAGAGTTTACTTTAAAAATAGAGGGTACAAAACAGCTGCGGACCCCAGAAGAAATAATTGAAGATTAATAAAAAAAACATCAAATTTATCAAGACGATAAGGGTGAATCCAACACCTGGCGAGTACTCTGTTAAGTCAAACAATTGCTATTATCATTGAAAATTTTCGAAATGCTTATAATAGACTTATTCAATAAAGTGATCGCATAAATAGAAGAAATCATTACTAAAATATGTTACCAATGGTTCGCACTAAGGTTATAATTTGAAATAACGTTAAATATTTTTTTCTGTTTTCCACTAAAAATTACAAAAAAAAATATTAACACGGGATGTAAATGTTTGTATCAAGAAACTGTACTTTAGAACTTAAAATCAATAATAACTCTATAGATTCTAATATTCGTGTCTTTACACTGTTTTACTATGTTTATATAATAGTTCCGACAATTGTAGAAAAAAAGTAATTGAATTGCATCAATTAATAATAACTTTTCGGTCAACTCCGGTCCAATTTACAAGAGATCAACTAAAAATAGGTCGGAGATATTATGATATCTAGTTATACTTGAGCATTATAAGTATTTGCAAATACAGGTGCACTCTTCCTTCACTTTCATAGCCCGATGTGACGGATACCCGATACGACTGGAGAGAGATCAGACGCAGAAGAACATTAAACTGACGACATAGTGACGACTACTGAAAGCCACCGTTAGTTGGCGTCAACAAGCAGCCGATAATCGACGATAATCTTACTTATCGGGCAATCGGGTGTACAGCACGTAATGCCCTAATCAAACGAAAAAGAACAACGCAGTCCTCATCCGCCACGGGATTAGAATCTACAAACTAAGATTTGTGAACCGGGTGTTATACAACTAGTCATAGAGGCCGTAAATCATATTCAGTATTATCTATTATCATATTCAAAATAGCAGAACATTTAGTTTCCGTGCATATAAACCGGTGTCGTAGAATATCGATTACAATTTGATTATACAATAAGTTCGTTCACTCAACGAGTCCTATTAGTACTTATATAAATTCTATTAGGCAATAAAGCGCACAAGTAAGCGACGCCAATACTTCAAAAGTAGGCTGTAGCTGTTTCACCCAGTTCTAGGTTCTGCCTAGATCAGTCGTAGTTACGTACGATCTAGGCGCTCGCCTTACTATACAATTTATGTGTCTGTCTTTTGAAGAGAACAAAACAAAACTGCGGCAACGCGTATGTTATAAAAGAAAGTACTGTAGCAATAAAAATTACCTCAACAACTATTTGTCATAACTGTTTTATTTTGTACCTATTCTAATATTGACTAGTTTTATCGTTTAGGTAATGGTGAAAACTTAACGGATAACTATATCTTTCTTACGCTTTCTTGCATTTATTCTAATACTTCAAACTAAAACTTAACTTGAGCTAAGACGTTAAGTCGTGAGACATCTGTCTGATTGTCCCGTCCCTAAAGACTGTGTCATCGAAACGACTTAAACACATTTCATTAAAATATTTAGATTTAAATAATGAACAACTCTTACAAACGAATCTTAATGAAACTAATCGCACATTTATCACTCTTCTAACGACACGGACACTACGTCACGAAATTATCGTTTCGAAGGTAAATAAATTACCGTCAACCGTACGATATCCAACATTACCCATAAATACTGCTCATAGCTAACGCGTCTAACAAAATCCCACGATGCCAGTACACAACGGCGCACGAGGCGTTCCGCGCCCGCACTGTAGTCGTAAAAAGACCTTAAAATATTTCGGAGTGCAATAAAATTCTTAAGCAACGGTTGCGCTTAAGTGTTGAATAATTAATGCGGATCGCAGACGGCTATATACTGTACTAGGATTAGAGTAACCACGGCTTTATGTTCATATTGAGGCTTCCTTACATCGCATATTCATTTTGCCTGACCATCGTCATATTTACGCAGACAGTATTTAAAATAATTGAACGTAACGTATGCTTACACGAGTGGGAAAGGTGAAACTATTGCTATTCTTAATTTATATTAGACATCGAAAAAGAGAAAAATGTACTTGTGATATATAACTGTATTATTAATTTTAACTCACGCGTAAACGTAGTCGGCATACCGACTACAATTCGAACTTTAAACGTTTTCTTCGTTATTCCAATTTGATATCGTTTTGCTAATAATAAACTTTTAAACATTCTGATATACATCATGAACTCCATCGGACTGCAATATTAAAAAAAATATTATAGATGTTCAAAGCAATACAAACTTATTTTATAAAATATAAACTTTATTTCGTACGGAACATATTATTAAATTAAAATACCAAGAATAAGAAGAAAAAGAAAATTCAACTTAATTTAACCAAGTTATGTTGGCGCCATTACGTTTGTTTTTTTTTTTAAAAAAAAAGAGCACTAGTTAACACGCGTGGCAATTCTATCCGGCCAGTGGCGCCGCGCCTCCGCAGTGCCGACCGCCGCGCAGGCACAGATAAACAAACATCGCGTGGGCTCCCTCCTGTCTTGAGCTAACAATTTTGGCGTGCGAATATTTTATTGGGCCTGAATACTTGCCCCGTTTCTCATTTAGCAATGATTCATGGAAATTAGTTTTGATTTTATTTACATAGCTAATGGCTTCAAAAGATATATTAAATATGAGAACTATTATATATCGGGGTCGTTTAATTTTTTTTAAATTGCGGAATACTAAACTTTCAAAAAATATTGCGGACATACTAGTCTATCTTAAGAAATGTTTGTTAATGTTAAAAACTTTTTTTTCGAGTGTGAGATAAAATCGTTTTAATATAAATATGAATTTGAAACGGTTAATATGTGTTTTAATTCACAATTATTTATTAGAATTTAGATACCCCAAAACACCGTCAACGTTGTTTTAAACATTTTACAAAGTCTGCTGTGGAATTTCTTATAACCGTAGCTTATTGCATATACAGAAGCAAAATAACAAATGAATTCCACCATCGATCTTTAAACATGTTACCAAATGCAGTACACCTGCATGGCTGTTTCGTAGAAATTTATTACCACCGGGTTTAAGTTCAAGCAATTTCTTGTCGTTACTAATTTAACAAGCACTCGACTCTCGTGTCATCATTTTAAGTCAAGTGGAAATCGTGAAAAATACAAAGGAGAAGTCATAATATTTAAATTAAATTTCATAGAATCTCTATTGCTTCTAATAATTATAATCTACAATTACTTAAGCCGAGATACAGTGTCGAAACGAGCAAATAGTACGCCTGATGTTAAGCGACACGTCTGCCCATAACAACATAGAATACAGAACCTTCTTAGATCTGCGCTTGACACCTTATAGATTTAAGACGATATATATCCAGTAATTACACTGGCAGCACTCCCCTTCCAACCGGTGGAATAACTGGCAATACAGTGGTACCCTAGACGGACTGCAAATGAGTTATAGCACTTAGAAAACAATGATGGTGGACCACCCGCGCATCGGGAATCGAAGCGATAAACCACCGCGACACGAACGAACGAACACGACACTTCCTTGCAAGCGAATCAAGAATCGCTCGTGAGCCGTAAATCACAGGAAACAGCATATAACAGCATTTAAATAAATAATATCGTCGAAACGGTCGTGCCGTTTCCCAATAAGGATTCTCCAAATACGTAATGTTGACAAAACGTTTCAATAAACAGAAATGATTCAACCCATCTTTCGAACAATTTAAGTTTTTTAAAAAATCAACAAAATCCAACTTATCCTGCGATATACCGTTTACAACAAAAATACGCATAACAAGGGAGAACTCAAAAACTGCGCGTCAAATCTCGCTAAAATTTATATGGCACCACACGACAAGCACCAGCTTTCAAATATAATAAGAATCATCAAAATCAAGTCGGTACACCCGGTAAAAAGTTATGAGGTAGCACACATAAAAATATAACTTACATAAAAGTAATTGTATTAAAATCAACTATTTGAAATCACAGATGTGAAGTTTCTTTTTAATTTCAAATCATTGTCCGTAGCCATAGTCTCATTGTAGTTTCTTCACTTGGTAATAGAGATGTTATAGCACGCGTCCAAAAATAATCTCTAAAACATTCAGAATGTCTATGAATAATTTTGAGGTGTGTGCGACTCCGCAGAACAATAGCGCTGGCGTCGGTGCCAACCGAAGCGATTGATATTCGAGACGTGTTAATCGTTTGCTTATTCCACAATCGATATTCTAAAATAGAGGTGTTGTAAATTATTAGGAGAGTACACATGACGTTGCCATCTAACTAGATTCTCTCTAGTTGCTCTTGGCAACAGCGTTTTTAAACGGCTCGAATTATTTGTGAAATATGAAAAAATATAATAACATTAAGCATTAGCTGCAGCAGGTCGTTTAACCGGATTACGATCATTTGTTACGGGATTACGATCTGTGCCAAAAATGCCGAGTAAAAGATAGACCAATATATAAGTATGTAAGGGCCTATTTTCATGTAGTTTTTATGTAACATCATAAAAACTACATGAAAATAGACCCTTTGAAGTTTAAAAAGGATTTAAGGCACAATAAATTAAAACATTCAAAACGGGTTTCCAATTACAAACGTTTAATGAAGACACTGAACAACAAAACGAAATTCCCATAAAATTGGCATATGAACAATTTGAAATAAAAATCTAAATTCCAGGCTCAGTCGTCTTTCGAAAAGGTTAAGAAATGCTGTACTAAACTTATTTAAAAAAAAAATCTGTTTGTGACTTATTAGTAGATTAAATTCTTACAAACAAGGTGACAAGGTAAATGAGTAGTTTCAGAGTTTAAAAGGTTTTCAATACCCCACTAATTGTCGACCGATTTTGATGATTTTGATATTGTATATGGTTTATCACAAGGTCGGTGAAAATCGTTGTTATTGGTCCATAAACTTTGAATATATATGTAGTAACTCCTAAAAATCAAACCAGAAATGTATGTATATTGAAATATTGTAACCATAAACTTATAGAGGGGAAAAACCTGGAAACTCCGTAAGACCAAGTAGTAGATTTGTGTCAATTCGAACATCGTTTGATTTATTTGAAGTCTTTTATAGTTTTTTCATAAAATACCATCTTTACGTTCCAACTGCATGTGTTCTCGACATGTTTCAACGCAGCGCTTGGCATCGACGTGCCGTAGTCACCTTCGACGAGTGGTAATCGCGCACGCCGCATATATATTAGCTGCTTACTTGGTGCATAGCGGCGCATGCGTGATAGGGCTGTTAGGATTCGCAAGGCCCCTCTAGTCCCCTCAAGTCGGGTCCGGACGCCGATGAACAAAGAAAAGCCCATATTCTACAACTGAAAAGGTGTCAGCAGTATTTATTTTGGTCACTTCGACTATTTACAATAAGTATCTTACAATAATACTGTCAAATTTAAAATCAAAGTCCGAAATATCTTTATTCAGCACAGCTTGTTTAAAACTCTTTAAGCGTCCAGAAGTTACAGTTGTGTTACTTAGAACCATCCAGAAAAAGCAGGAAAGCTAGTTTTGATTATGAGTACATAGTTTCCTTTCCCCATTTGATTGAAATAAATCTCTCGCATATTGTTAATACCAGTCAGGGAAAGTGCAAGTGCAGAGCTTATATTCATATATCTTGGTCCTTTAAGAATTGTTCTGTGTTGCAATATACCTTTTCAATTTATGTAGTAAGGTTTTAATTATTAATAAGAGCTCTCAATAGATAGAATGTAAGATCTACCTTAACCTAACTGGTTGCCTACAGACAATATATAAACTTCTGATTCGATATTTATGACGTCAGTTTATTTAAGTATAAAGCCATAAACGCAGATATAATCTCGCGAGAGAATGCACTAAACGAGCAAACGGTTCACCCGATGTTAAGTTATAATCCTCGCTGAAGTGCATACGTTCGTAGGGTTTTAATTAAGTTGCCAATTTAGTTAACGGTACACCTCGTCTTAACTCACTCATCAGGCCTTATACAGATATATAAAATTTGTACCTATACACAAATCTGGCTTCTATCTTTGGTTACTGCTTTAAGTAAGTAAAACAAAAACAAACAATCTGACTTATTTATCGCCATAATAAGAGTTGCGTATAAAATAACAAGTGTGAATATTTATTACGATTATTTTCTTCATTATTCGTAATTTTCGAATATCTTATTTACTCCCAACAAATTCGGTTGCAATATTCGTAGAGGTTTGCCTCCTCATTGGTGATTCCTGTAGCATAGGGTGGAAATCGACAGCGTCAGTTTCCCTATCCTAGGCAAATATGAATGTTTTTAATGCAAGAGAGAACAAGTATTTCCCAATGCTCAACCAGGTCTACAACTTACAACTAAAAGACGTGACAGACATCAATTGACACCCCCACTACGAAGGTTTTAATTCATCATTCATATCATGAAAAACGTATATCTTTACACCGCAGTCATTGTAACGTAATTTCGTTTGTTTATATCATAATATAATCTATAATTTTGATCAGTAATTGCAACAGTTAACGTCCGGAACGCGCCGCGACGGCTTTTCGAATGGCGCTCCCGCCGAAACCGCATCTATGGCGCCGAACTTCCGGCGGCCAGCGGAAGTGAGGTGCAACTGTCGCCAGCCCCCCGTAATACGCGTATCGCTTACACGGCAATTACCATTGTGTCGCGCCAATGCAGCCGTTTCCCATTTTACGGTTAACACAATGGCTAAGTGGCAACCAGCCACAAGTCATACACACTTTCGTGGGTTGGAACCAAAGTTTGGATTTCAACGTAGGGGTAATTTTTTTAGATCTGATTTTTATATATCTGATATCCAAATACAATGAGGTAATATTATAAAACATACACAGCAAAAGATGTTTGCACCGATATACAGCCCACAAAACGTATATATGGTATCCCCGTTTTAATCTATACTTTGTTGTTACGTTTTGTGACTACAAACTGTCTGGCGAAATAACAACATTTTTAGTTTTTCTATCTTAATTGTGCAAGTGTTAGATTTGAAGCTACAGTGATCTATCAGCAGAATGACCAAAGCGATGAAAAATGCAAAGCTCAGAGTCAAATAGAGCACTGTCAACAGCACCTGTCCTACAAACGATCAAGAATCCTACTTCCTTGTATCACCAGTAATGTTCTTAAAATACCTATGTCGGGAAACTTACGAAGAAAAAGTATTATGTAGACTGCTTTCCTCATAATAAAGAATGCAAATATTTTTTAATAAAAATTTACAAACATTGATAATAAAAACAATGTATTTCAAGGACTTAAATTAATAAAAAAAAAACGAGGAATTGGCCTTATTCTTATTCCCGCCAAAAAAAAAAAAACATTTGTGTCGAAACATTTCACAACACGAGCCGGAATTTATGTTTCCTTCTTTATTTATTTATTTTTCTTGAATTACGCGCGCTTCAATTCGGCTTCGGCCGTACGCTTCGCGGAATGCCGTAATTGAATGCTTCGCGGCTGCCGAGGTGTGGAAATTAATTGAGATATTTGTTACGGGCTTTTGAATTGTTTTGAGTGCACTGACATAGTTTTTTTCCTTTGACGGAGTGCCTAACATACTATCTACATTGCGTGTTTTTGCCTTGTTAGTGACGTTTACGTGAATAATTAAACAGTAAGGATAAAAAAGATTTAAAAGAAACTGGCTGTTGAAACAAAGCTTCTTTCTACTTCTTTCTTGCCTACGACATTTTTGATTTGACAAATCACGTGTTCGACATTAATAGTTTAAAAATAAATTTATAACTAGCATAAAAAATTAGATATCCGCGAATCTCTTTACCATCAACTATGACTATCAAATTTCATTCCGTAAGCTAAATAACAAAAAAGGGAAACAAAATTTTCTCTTCACGTATTAATACATATTTAGATATATAAATTATTAACAAAGGCAGCTGACCAATGGGAGTTGAGAGAATAAAAACAGTAGTCTTGACATTGAATATCAAATAAAAAACGTTATTCGCACATTTTCCTTGTCCGTACCAGTGTTATTATATAACAGTCTTAAACGTTTGAAAAAACTTTGCGGTAACATTTACATAACAAAAAGAACATTTACTTAACAATGCTGAAGGCAATCGTTTAGACAACTCCTGATCCTGTTACCCGAAATGGAAGCATCAAATAGAATTAAAATTGAATCTGTTCTTGACGAAATTTGCAAAAAAAAAGAAGTATTGTTTTAGTTTTAGTCGTATTTGTTATTAAATTACACTATAACATAATAAACTGTGTTTTAGACAGCAGAAATATTATAATAATAATATATAATACACAATTATATCGCAAGAAGTTACGTGTGGTCATTATGCACTGTTCGCTTAATTTTTACTTTTAAATCGATTCGGTATATGCCAATAAAAATGTAAAAAATTATATTCAACAAAGAAAAAATTCATATTCGAAATAAATCTATTCATCACTCTAACATTTCATAGTTTTCAGATGATACGAAAGTTATTCAATGCGTTTGTTAAACCAAACAGCACAGCGTTTCACGATATTTCGACGCAGTCAAAAATCTAGTGACGTCAATACATGTAGACAAACACCATGAGATAGAGGCGTGAGAGATATTTGATAGCATAGCAACATGGTGCGTGCACAATCCGTAAATCGGGACATGCGAAACAAACTATAACAAAACATGTAATTATCTCCTTTTTGAATGCTTTATTGTTTATTATTACGAGTACAATTCCAGTGTTCCTGTACACGGGCGATTGTATAGCTAAAATGTGACAAGATAATTTCATTGTTCGAAATGTATTTCCATAAAGTGCGTGTAGATAATTATCGCCGGTGTGTCGTTGTGTTCATTGGCTCATTTGAAAGTCATATTGTGAAGGGCCGAAAACAGTTTCGGCGAAGCGGGCACCGTCGTGCGTTGAATGAAATTTCATGAATGCTTTCATGGCCATTAAATCGTTGGTCGAATAAGTTCATGGCTGGCGAGAATGTCTGCTATTTAAAAAACGGGAATTTAAAAATTAATTCATACCAACGCAGGTTAAATAAGTG
>DWHQ01001536.1:0-10659 GCA_018247955.1 Eurytides marcellus marcellus | reverse complement strand
TGTCCTGGGTGGGAATCGAACCCACGACCTTAGGCTTTGCAGTCAGGAGCGCTAACCACTACACCAGCGGGCCAGTCAAATTATCGTGTGCGAACACATTTCTTTACAACGGTGTTAAAAAAAAACCGATGTCTTCCTAAAATCGGCGTTAGATTGAGATATTCAGGTTAATCTTATGACCGTGGACATCGATTATTATCTTTCAATAGAAATAAAGTCAACCGTGCGAAAGTTCTAGACGTTTTGACGGCGAACGGCACTCGAATTCGAAGCGATCGAAGAGCGGTGCAAACCGGGATGTCCTTGGCGGCGTCTCCGAACTTTCTTAACTCTGGTCACAGCCACCAGCGCGTGCTCGGAGCACTTTTTGCCCGGCCGCTGGGTGCCGGCGCGGGCCAGATATTGAAATAATTGCTTTTTCAACGGCACGCCGTGCAAATGACATTCGAGATGGAGGTCGTTTTTTTAAGACGTCGCGCTTACGAGCGTACGCGAACGAGAATTGACTCTGACGAAATGTTTGCTTTATTATAGGAATTATGTGCGAATGGCTTACGATTCTATTGACTAAACTAAATATAAGTAACACTAACTATTGACTTCTATTACTAAACTATAAGTAAGAGTAAACCAAAGAATAAGAAGCTTATAATGAAAAGGTTTAATCTAATTTCGTAGGGTCATATTTACGTATATTTACTGTTCTTAAAATAAAACTAAGGCGGCCTATTGAAAAGTGTGATATAATATTTTTTAAATCCACTCACTTAATAAAGTATTATATATAAATCAATCTAGATAGATAGGAGATCCTATAGAGTTAAAACGATCACTCCTCGTGTATATTTGTGTTAAACATCGTAAGTTTGGCTAGTGAGAAACGACTAAATCACCTGATTCCTGAATCCGGAACATACAAACGTAGTTTACGTATGTATGTTCCCACGGCTAACGAATTAAGTCATAACATACTATTCATATTTTATCATAAAGTAAGAAAAGAAACAGCCTACATATGTCCCACAACTGTGCACAGGCCTCCTCTATACAGAGGGTAAAAAGGCACAGACCGCCACGCGGCCCCAGTGCGGATTGGCGGACTTCACATATTTAAGCATTTTTTTATTGTTTTTTAAATATACAGGTTTGCTCACGATGTTTTTATTCACTGTTAAACCGTTCCTGGTAAATGCGCACTTAAAATTGGTAATTATAAAATAACAAATTGTTTGATGCCGGCACCGGGCCACTCTAGAGGTTAGACCTCAGAGCCTTACCTTAGTTGCTAGAGTATATTGAATTAAAAGCTAGCTCCCGGACCCTGAGCTACCACGGCAATCTTTTTTTATTATAATAAGTTTAAAAAATAGAGGGTGGTAGGTATACCACCAGCAAGGGGTACATTGCTTTGCTTTCTTTAAGGTAATCAGAACAGATCCTTTAGATTCCATTGATAACGATACATCTTAAAATTGTTATTTATTTACCAGTCTATTTCGGAGAATGACATAAGTGCAACTTAGTTGCTATTTAATTTTCGCACGACGTTTAGCTTTTTTTACTTTATTACGACATTATAAGTGAAGGCTGATCTACTGACGTTTTGCGACAACGATGCATGTTATTTTTTTGAATTGCATTCCGCGTACAATTTCAACAGTAGGTAGGTCGTGATAATAGTAAAATGATTAGCAACACGCTGGTAGTTCACGTCGCCTTGTCCCCGGCCTAATGAGAGGTGTCCGCCGGTGGCGGCGGAGTGTTAAAATCTCTAAATTGTTGTGTGAACTTTCACAGTCATCGGCCATCGCCGCTCCCTAGCCGGATTTATAACTAACGACACGAACCAAAACGACGACAGCCGAGGATACTTTTTGTTCGCCAGCGGACGCCCACGGTCCGATATGCGATCGCTCTAGAGCGTCGTAAATGTTCCACAGCACGTGCTACAGTTACCTTTCACTCGGGCCTTTTAGATAGATAGTAATGCTTCGTAATGCCCGAGATTAGTTTTATACACTACAAACGTATAAGACCGTTATATAAAGTTAATAAAATATACTGTAGGGTTTAGAGGTTTGAAGGATCATAAAATTTTAATTTTCAAATGTGTGTGTCCCAGATTATTATGACGGTTTAGCGCCGTCGTTTTTTTGTTGGATAACGGTGATGATCATATCAATTGACAACTACAAAGTCAAACAAAAATACTTATATGATAGGATTCTTTTGCAGCGTTCGCCTGGTAATATTGCATTGCCAGTTATTCCACCTTGGCGATAGAAAAACTGATGATAGTAATATGTAAACCCAGAGATATCAATCTCAGGGTAACGAGCACAGTGCAAAGGAGGTTCTGTAGCACTGTTGTGATGGGCGAGAAGCCTGTCACGTTTACCATCAGTTTTGAACTTCCTCGTTTCATATTTATACTATATTTCCTAAAAAAATATTTTTATTTATCTTTTTGGATACTTAGTTATGATGCGAGCATGAAAACAGCACAATACAGCAAACTAACAATTCGAAGTGTAAGATCTTTATATCCAGTAATCTCTTCTCATCTTGATTGACATTGATGCTTTTAGTCTATACAGATCTATAAAGCTCCGTCGGATTATATTTAATCTCTTCTACATCATTGCCTTTTGAACCTAGATGCAATCATGTTTCCGTTTTTTTTGCTTTCAAGACTACAGAATCTGCAAAAGATATCCCTATCACTATTTTAGGTAGAAGGCAGTCAAACAGCATGCATTGAATACATTCTGTTGCAACTTGTAAAAGCATTTTAAAAGTGGATATATTTTGTCTGGGAAATAAGTCTTTCACAAAATACCAGAGCAGTATATAAGCGAACACAGTGACCTTCCAGTAAATTTGTAGTAATTTGGCGTCGCTGTTTTAGAGTCGGTTTATGTTCAACTGCAACGCCGTATTAGAACGTGCGCTGTAGGTATGATGGAGTTCGAAAATACATCGGCAAAGTCATCTGCAACAAACTCCAAAGATTAAGCGCGTCGAATCGGCGAGACAATCCTTCGAAGACAAAGAGTCGCGTTGTTTGTCACGCGCTGTAAATATTTTGGACGGGGTTTTACGGGTCCCGTAGTTTTATGAGGCTTTCACGCTGGCACCATTGTCTTGAGCAACGGCCGTCGCCTGATTAGCCATGCCTTGCTCAGGACGCCTTCACAGAAATACGTCTCCGATTTATAAGCTCCGAAATTCGTTTGTGACTTCGGCGTGTTCGATTTTAAGTTCACCCTTTTTTATCTAGTTTCATTTATCTTCATAACTTACTATAATATGAAGAGCAGATGTTAAAGTCCTGAATTAAATAACCGATATATAAATAAGTAACAACATTTTAAAAAATCTTATATATCAAATACTTGTTAATTGATCTGATTGAAAATGTGTTCGAAGTAATTTTATTGATCTTTGAAATTGGTCAAGGGCTCATTGGTCAATAATGAGCAAAATTCTTTAATGAGTTTCGTTTGAACTTATGCGTGTGGCACTCGTTTGGGAATTGATTAACGATTTGTTGCGACTCATCAAGTATCACGATGCTGTCGGCGCCTGTTTATATCAAACATTCAGTGTCAATGTGTGAGTATAGTAAAAACCGTCGCTTAATTAAGATTTCATCATTTAATCCTAACCTCTCGAACTAATCACATTAATAGGTTGGCAAATTACGTGTATACGTCCGTGAACTCGGCAAAATATTACTCGAAGTAATAGCAATCAACTTATTACTTATATACACTCATATGTGTATGGTTAGTTTAAGTACGCGAATAACCTTCGCTGCGTATCTATCTCACGTTTCAGATTTTATTTACTGTTCGACATTTATAAATGATGAAGCTGTTTGCAAATGTAAAATAATCTCAAAGATAAGGCAATAATGGATTTCCACTCACCTTAGTCATATCACTCTCTCGTATATATATAGTGACTATTCACTCACAGGACTAGGTTAGTGGAAAGGAAACACTCGTACTATACTTAGTACGTGCGTAATATACTTAGTACGAGTGTTTCCTTTGAATGATCACTATTTGTTAAGCCAGTATTAAAAAGACGATTTTGAACAGGGTTAGTTTTTGTTTGTGCTCTTAAGCGAATACAAAATTGATAACAACAGTAACTGAATACCTTATTTTATTATCTTAGATATATAAAAGTTTTAAGCATAAACCAACTCAATTGTTGATGCCTGATAAATTTATTTACAATTTGACATTAAAGATAAATAAAAGTTTGTCTTTGACTTTCTACCATTACTTTTTAGTTTATGTTATTTTCAAAAGAGATTCCTAATTCAGCCTGACTACTAATTTAAACAGTAAAATAATGAAAATATTTGTCTCCTCAGTCCATTACAATATCTAAAGGATAGTTTAAATCTTCTTAAAAAAATACACTAAAGTTTATTTCTTGTTAAGGTTAAGTTTTACGTCTTTTCTTTATTGAATATTTGCAATTTGTTGTTGTTTACCATTTAAAATAAAAATACATCTGTTCTTTATAATATCTATGAAAATAAATTGTCGCGATTTATTATGACGTAAGTTAATTCATTAATTTAAACCCGTAAATTTTATAATAAAATGTCAACCAAATTCGAATCAATCTAACAATACCCTCAAAATTAATTTCCTAGTTAAACTAAATGTAAGGAGTTTGCTGATGTATCCTCGAATGAAATTTACATGAAGCCGATCTTGCAATAAACCAGTAACAACAAAACGCATCATCAAAGTCGTTTGTAACTTGGCAAAGATATCGCTTGACATACTCGTGCATACCAAATAAATTTAAGGAATTGAGATTCCTCTTGAAGTCAATTAAAAGGATAAATTAAATACTTTTACCGAACATACTTTCTGTTAATCAGTACTATATCTGAGCTCACCACTGGCTGTTAGTGAAACCGATTGCCGGAAGCACTACGGCCCCGATTGTTTCACCCAGTGAATCGGTCAGATGGATAATTTGCTTAAAAACCGCGTCTGGTTCTGTGCCGGTGGGCAATGTGAGGCGACGGAGCCAAGGCTGCTCTAGCCTCGCCGTTTGTGGAGCGTGACGGCGACGTGTTGGCACCCACGACGTGACGTCAGCTCCTCGTCCCCGCCGCACCGTTTCACCTTCAGCCTGCATCCGAGCGAAGATCTGCTGCTTTACTCACCCAAGGACGATTCTAGCTGTCCAGAATCGTCCTTATCCTGATT
The DNA here is from genome assembly GCA_018247955.1 of Eurytides marcellus marcellus. Classification (NCBI taxonomy): domain Eukaryota; kingdom Metazoa; phylum Arthropoda; class Insecta; order Lepidoptera; family Papilionidae; genus Eurytides; species Eurytides marcellus. The sequence goes on along the minus strand of DWHQ01001536.1, from coordinate 5,416 downwards.
TCGACCGGAGACTTGCAGTGTTACCATATTCACCAAGAAGTCATAGAAGGATGGCTGGTAACATCATTGATCTTAGACAGAGTTTGATGAATGAATATTTCTGCAATTAATAAATAAGATACGTATGTATTATAGAATTCGTTAATCTAATCCATTTAATTGGTATAATCCACCACATGGAAGGAAGGTTCTGTCTAGAACAACCATGATTAAACAGAACCTCAAATGTTTGGACCTTGATGTCCAAGATGTGTGGAAATTTCTAATGCTCAGTATTAGCGTTAATAGTTAATGCTGCCTGCAAGTATTTATATTATTGTCTTTGATCTGCAAAGACAGGTTACCAATATCGGCTACCAATACAACCTCCAAAAAGTAATGTGCAAGCACTACTTATGTATACATATATTACTAGCGTAACTATTGTGTATCGAGATATGGTGGATCCCAATGCACAGCAGTTACGAACGCACTTACATCTCTAAATGACAAGCAAAGCTCAAAGCTCAGCAGATTTGAACTCGTGGTGTTCAAAATAATGTTTGGCTTTATGTTGTTATTTTATCTTGGACAAAAGTAATGTATAAATAAAATAAAGAATAACAAAGACAAAGTTGTGAATATGCTTTTTTTATTAGCAGTAACCTTACTTAATAAAGAAAAAAAAATATCTGTTCAAAAAGTTATATATTCAATTTTAGTACAAATCAAATCATCTATTGCATTGCACATTTCGTCAATATGGAGGCATATATCGAAAAGCTTTCAAAGTTTATTAAGACAAATACGGTGTTATAGACCTAAGGTATTTTGTTAAGAATTTATATACTTATTAGCAAATACGAAAAAATATTCAATTAAGTTCACCGACGAAATCGTAATTTTCCTCCATCGGGATACGAAATATGCTTTCAGTTCAAACGACAATGATTTGTTATTGGAGCTTATATATAAAAGATGTTGGCCAAGGCGAAATGTCTCATTACCGTTAATTGGGCCTTCCGAATAATTTGGAATACTTCGCTTAGTCGCTATTAAGGTTGGTTAAAACCTGTCGGAAGTTGTATAAGATATATACAAAAAATATAATGATGTGTACAATCTATTTACTCCTACTAATATCAGTAATGTCAAATTTATATTTCTTGGTTGTATTACTTTAACAAACATCCGTATCGTTATATTTTCGGCATAGGTTTAGACAGTATCTAGGACGGTGATGTAGAATTACTGTTCATAAAAGTAATAAAAAAGAAACGAAATAGAACGTAAAGCAAGACGGACATTTAGACGAAACTAAATACGAACGATAAGCAGAACGCATGTTGCATTTCTGCCCATCTCCCGGTGAACCACTGCACGCGTCCGCCCGACCCATTACGCAAAAACATATCGCAATAAAATGGGAAACCTCCGATCAACGGCGGCGGCGCGAACGTGAGCCCGTTGGACGCAAACCACACAACTTCCCAACGGACAATGGGGGCTTATTCGCGAATTCGTGACCGTCATAACGGATCGGCGTAAATATGATGCGCCGACACCGGGAGCGGCTGTCGAGCGGCGCGTGCAAAGGAACCCTGAAACGGCGTCATTATGGAATTAAAGGTAAACAGGTGTGAAATTAAGCTTCGCTTTTTGTTCGGCTAATAGATTGCGGAGCACTTTTCCGTCCCGAGGCGAGCCACTTGCGTAACACCCGACCATTAAAAGCGTACGGAGCGACTAAACGCGCCCCGTTTCGAACTATATAATTTCGCACTAAACGGTGTTTCGCTTCGTTATAAATTTCCACTTTTGGTGGTGTTTTTTTTTTTTCTTCGTTTCCCTAACGTTTCGTCTACAGCGATTACGCGCGGTTGCGTACCTACCGACAAAGGATGTTCTTTTTGTTAGAACGCCATTCGATTGATGGACGATTATATAGATTTGATCCGAACACGCTTCCTAGCTCTTATGTTAAATAATAGCACAACTTATTTGAATTTAACACAGGTGTGTCTTTAGCGCGATATATTTATCATATGTTATAACACTTAAAATATTGTCCATTTATCTTAAAATAATTTTATCTTCTAATCATGTATTATGAAAATAAATGTCTCAGAAGAGTTTATAATATTTTTACTATAACGACTTTGTCTCAATCGGTTGTTTATATTTACTTTTCAATAAAAATAACGCACATGTGCCATTAAACTGATAAAAAAATTAAGATTTTTTTTTTATTTTATGATCTTTATTCACAAATGGTCAAATTTAACAATATATATTATAGTGCATACGGAGTGACTGATTACTTAATGAAAACAATTTAAGTACTTCAACGTGTTTGATATATTTTTTTTTATTTGGATTAGGAGGCAAAGGAGTAAGCGGCTTATGTGGTGGTAAGTGAACGCAGCCTGAACGACATCTGCAACATCTTTGCAACTGCTCTCTTCTTGAAATACTGCTGGCGACAACCAATTCCACAAATTGGTAGTGCGTAGGATCAAGGAGTTCTGGGAAAAGCGCACAGATTGTTAGTTATCCAAAAGGTATGGAGGTTTATTGCGTTGTGCGGAGGCAGAATTCAGCAGCTGGTATAAATCGACTACCTCTTGTATATTTGAAAGAAACGAAGGATTCATCAACGATTCGATCAGCTCTGTTTTGTACGCGCTCAAATGGAAAGACCTGGTGTTGTGGTGCCCTAGCCTAAAGGTGAGAATAGTACTTCATTCTATTATGATTCGCAAAACGATATATGTCGAGAAACTTTATCTTATAATATACATGTATATATATGTACAAAAATTTATTGTTTCATCTATTAATTTATAGTAAATTTCTGGAATAGAATCTTTAAGATGTCGTTTGGATTCGAACCATAGATCAGACACGGCAATGACTCGCTTAATAAAAATGTGTTGCGCATGCACGATGTATGGAAGCACATGCATTTAATGCATCAATATGTCTTAAATGCGTGCGTACTTTCCGCCACTGAGCAATTGAAAGCAAAACACATGCAGCATTGTTGTGTAGGTTTTATGTCTCTGCCCTAGAATGAAAATTTCTAAACCAAACAGCGCCGATTTTCAGCGAAACGAAACGCCATCGACAATGTTAGGACTTTACTTCTGTAACAGCTTTCCTGCGTCCCCCAACAAACGCGGAACAATGCGCGTGTTCGCTTACTGTTTCACCAGACATTGCTTATGCCCACTAACCTACTGCGCGTTAATACCTCATCTGTTCAAAGAAATATGGCATTTATTGACAATTGCGTAAGGTAGAGATTGTGATAGGTAACTTTGTTTATCTGCTAAGAGGCGATGCGTGGTACGTATCAACTGTTTATTTATTGCAAGTCATTACGGCCAGAAGGTTATATAAAAAATTTTCACGCATACTAAAAGGACGGTTAAGTCCCAGAGAATAGAGTTGAATTCGGCAAAATAATTGCCCGTCGGTTGTTCGATACGTTTACAATTTACGAAAGCCTCTGCTACTATCAGAAGAGTCTTCAGGCATACCGTTAACTTGACCGTTCAGTAAATTAATTCGGTAATAGCTGACGCTAGTAGGATGTTTAGAATATTACATTGTTATGGACTTAAGCCTTTTTGATATCAGACAAATTACATTATAAATCAGAAACTCATTGTAATATATTCCTATAATTACATGTTAAAACAAAATCATAATAAATAATAAAAAAAAAGAATGTGAGCTTTTGTGAAATAAAATGTTGATAGTTTTTTTTGAGGAAAAATTTACCGTGTTAACCGCAGATTAAGACAAATTACAAGCAGTTTAAAATGTTTTCCTCCTGATGACTTATATTAATAGTTAATGATCATCGTACGAAGTTTTGACGTTGCCATATTGTTATAAATTTATCACTTCGGTGCCATAAAAACTATCTACGAAGTGACTTCTTATTAATCAGTAATTATTAGCAACTTGTGCTTTATATGGTAACATTTATTATTAACAAACTGCTTAGTCTCACTTTACGGCAACATTTTTTTTAGTAATATTCTTAAAAACTATTTCAACGATTAATTTTATATACTTTTTCAGTTGGAGAAGCAGCTATATATATTTTTTAGACAGTTATTAAGCCTTCTTCAAGTTTTCCGGTAACTAAGAAATTTTGAGGTAAAGCACTCCACAGCATTTTTGCATCTTCGTATATTGATCTTGGTTATTATCGTATATAAAGATAGAGGCAGAATATAACAACAAAGTATGTTTTACGAAGAAACTATCTGTTAACTTAGTTGTTACATTATTGGTGTTATTTTTTCGTTCGTCATTCAAAACCATTTTCGGTAAATAAACATTGGTCTCATAATGACGACCGGCGCGGCCCTCCTCGAAGGCGCCGGCGCGTCTCATCCACATATTGAAGTGTTCTCCACATATAAATTGAACAAACACTACAATACACGGTGGAGGAACAAGAACGTGCCAGACGTTCTTGTTTCAAATCCGGCTGCGTTATTATTACGAAATCGTTATATGCACCGACGTATGCCGTGTATTGATTATGTTACCCTTACTACATATTTGAATTTCCATGAAGTTTTCAAAATTTGGGTCATAAATTTGATGACCCGTATGGCGCAGTTGCTAAGCTATTGGCTTCGGCGTCGCAGGTCGTAGGTTCCGGTATGGGCGTTTGTACGGGTGAAATGTATGTATGTATTAAGCCCTAATACCAGCGTTTTTTTTTTATAAACAAGGTGACTCTTTATCTAGATCTTCGCCAATGGATAGGTTGTGAGGATGTGATAATAATAATCACTTGATATTAAGTGTGAATATAATATCAAATGATTCGTTTATTTTTTTGATACCTTTTGAACGAAAATGAACTGTTAACCTAAAATTAAGTAGTGAAATGGTGACCACTTCAGCCGTTACGCCATCACCTTTCGTAGTAAAAGAATAAATATATTATATTTTTTTACTTTTCGACGAAACTCTGACTTCACTCTTATCTTAAGAGATCTTTGAAAATAACACTTCCTCTACCAAATTACATTCAATCTTTCTCACGAACTGTTTACTTGTATGTTCTGTACTCTGCGCGTTAGATATCTTTGCCTTGTTGACGTTGTATTTATGTTAGTTTATTTTTAACAAGTTTTTGACAAGTTATCCTTGAAAAATCGTTTTAAACAGCAATTCAGATTTCAGAAGAGTTCCTATGTTGACTAAATTAGAATATGAACTATGCCTGAAATAAAAAAAAAACTAGAATAACATAAAACTTTTAATTCAACAGCATAGATGTTAAAGACAAAACTTGTATTTAACTTTTATTCGTCATGAATAATGATGACAGCCATTAATCTTGTTACTTATTCGATTTGGATGCAATTGTGTTTGAGCTTTTAATATTAGATACTGTGTATAGCTT
>DWHQ01001535.1:0-10660 GCA_018247955.1 Eurytides marcellus marcellus | reverse complement strand
CCGGTGATTGTGGTGGCCGGCGGCCCATCCCCCTCCCTTCCTCTCTCTCTCACTACCATCCCTACCTCTGCATCCATCTCCTCCCTTACCCTCTCGTATTCTCTCTACTTCTCTTTCCCACTCTTTCCTTCTTCCCCCCTTTATCAAAAACTCCCCCTCTTAAAGGCTGGCAACGGGTTGCAAATGTCCATGGGTGGTGGTGATCGCCATCAGTGAGCCGCTTGCTCGTTTGTCAGTCTACTCCATAATAAAAAAAATGTTTACTTTCAATAGCTTCGCTAGTTGTCCTTGGGATGTTCGTTTGCTAGGAACTGACCCTAATATATGTGTTTTCTTCTAGGGTATGGAGATTCAAGGTGTGGGTTGACCTGAGTAAGTGCGCGATGTGGTGATGAATACGAATGACTCCGATAAAATCTGCGTATTTCCTTGACCTTAAAGTTTCAGCATTTCGTACATAAGTTGACGTTAATGCAAAATAGTCGCAGTAAAGCGCTCTAAAGTGGTTGTTTAAATAAATTTCTTCTACAAATATATTTATGTATGTGTTATGTGTGAATGTTTACGTAATATATTTATGTATGTGTGGTAAAAAAAATGACAAGGTCATCGCGATCGACTTCGGCCACGGCAGCCAATCTACAAGAGATCATTTATGCGGAATATATAACAGTGGATAAGGCGCAGACACAGATGCATTCGCTCTTCCATAACTTTCATAGCCCGATGGGACGATACATGACGCAATCTGATATAGATCAGAAGCAAACATAGTTACGACGACTCCAAGGCGCTAGTGGTTGGCTTCCCCCTTCGCCGGCACCGACTTTTCACCATCATGCAGTGGTGGGCAGGTCCCCATGTTGATCCCAATCTCCTCTACTGGGACTACGTGACTGACAGGCCAGTTCGTCATTCTGACAAGTTCGTCTTATTACAGGACATTACGGATTCGCAAAAGGAGACCAGCGACAACCATGTTATAGTAATATATAAAATTAGTTAAACGAAAACGTTTACTGCTTACATTTGTACTAACACTTTAAAATATCTTGTTAAGTTGTCAAATCATAAATGTCACGTTCAAAAACTATATTATTCGATAAATAAAAAGGTACAATCTTTGGAGTTTGGCAAGCTAACTATAATTATTCATACCATAACAATCGTCCCGGCACGAATTCACAAAAGTGCGACGTTTCATAGTTAAATAAAAAAGTAGACCCCAGCGAAAATGGGGCGAGCACAGCGGGCATTTTCCAATATCACCGACCAAGCACCGCACCTTGTCACCCCATTCGCACGTCGGATAACAGTCGACCGAGAGAGAGAAAAAAAAAACAAGAAAGAACATTCGCGAAATAAAAACGTGCACGTTTGAGGACAGATCGCGGGCGCGATGGCTGCGGTAGCCGTTTTAAGAGCCAAGTGCTTGCTCATTTTAATATCTCGCAACTTACCCCCGAGCGCGTCATTAAGCGGCGCGGAAACAACGCGTCAGAAAACTAGGGCGGGAGGGATCTTCCCTTGAATCTTCAGTCCATTGTTATGTCTCCCTCCCGGAGGATTTCGCCCTTTATGCGAATTTGAAGAATTCGCTCGGACGTTATTTTTTTCACGTTAAAAGATCGCGGGATTTATTTGACATTGATTGGAGCGCGATTATCACGTTTCCCGACGTAGCGGGATTCCTTTCGGACCCCTTAAAATAATCGCAGAGTTATTAGGGACGCAAATTTTCAACAGATTCATTCCTGTTCTTACCGAATTTCTCTTGCTAATTGACATAAGATCGTATAAATGTCAGCGAGAGATAACTTTTTAATTTTAACTCTACAAACTTTTGTATAGAACTATACACACAACAAAACAAACTGCCCGAAATAATCTCAATAACAGATTTGCAGGTAATCGCTCTAAATAAAATACTATTCCTATATGAATTATGGTTTGTAAATTTACTATTATAAATGGTCTAATAATAATATAGGCACAGAATACACAATAAACCGGAGTATAATTTTTACACGCTCTTTTTTATTTATTTATTTAAAGAAGACCATTATTAAATAAAATTAGGGAAATGATAAGGAAATCGGCTAATCGTATCCGAAGTTTTCAATTCAATGCCAGCGCAAAAAAAAACTTACAAACACATTACGTGAGCACGTTCGGGTATTTTTATTCATAAATCAGCAAACGTCAAACTGCGTTGGCGTCGACGATATAAATTACGAGTAACTGGCAGGCATGGAAACTGTTCCAGCTTGATTTACTGAAAAGAAAAAAAGTCTGGACTTTTTAACCTAAGAGAATGATGAGAAAACGACAGCTTATAAAATATTTATGACATGTAATTTAAATGAAATAAAAGTAAGAGCATTAAAATAAATTATGTATGGATACTATAACGACTGAAAATAGATAAAACATATATTTTGTTGGTAACAAATTTGTTTCCAATCGTCAATAGATTGACTTTCTTTTAATACTTAATAATTTCCTCAGAAAAATAATTTAGAAACTTATTCAATGTGCTTAATGAGAAAATTAAACGGACTTCAACGAACTTATCAAGAAATGCGTACTAATATTATAAATTTAAGTCTTTTCGGTTTGATAATCATTATGTTTATATTGTGATTACTAGTATTAACGCGAATACTACGCATTGTTAAAATGAATCTAATTTGCGGATTTTATTTCGTTTTATTTGAATTTAAAGCCTTTACCTAAGCCCATTGTTGCGGGACAATCCAGAAGCTATAAAAGCAATATGAATAATTAAAAATTTTCTGAGCAGCGCGGTTTAGCTATGTCATCGGGACGTAAATCACATCAACCTGTTCCATGACCATAGGTTCTGGTATAGTTTTGTAAACTTTGGAAGTTTAAAAATCATATGAATCGCCATAAATTTCTTAAATTACTTTCACTTTAACGATGGTTTTTCTATTTGGAATAAATTGGTAATTATGGGTTAATTATGTGTATATGCCTGTATAAGACTTGAAGTATACACTCGGGGGGGTGGCAGAACACTACCCGCTATTGTACTACAGAGCTTTCGTATAAGCTAAGCAGAGTCATGTAGAGTTGTGAAATAACTAAGCTCAAAACAAAATGGTACCAGGCAACGAAGCGGCGTCTGGATTAGTCATTTCGTTTTGTTAAGTTAAAATCCTAGTACAGACTAATTTCATAAACATGTTATTATTACGCTAACTATCCAGTATTCTACTGAGGGAACAGTTTTGCTATAGGATAAGGCGGCTACGAAAGTCAAACTTTTTATAAACCCATAGTGAGATGTCCAATTGTATTCCGGAAAGGTGTGAAAAAAGTCGTGAAGCCGTAACAATTTTCGCGTAGGCCGTAAAATAGTTTTACGATCCCGAAACCCGGTTACGATTCCAACGCTTCGCGTTATGCCGCGAAAGCGGAAAATAAGCGAACAGCTCCGCTCACGCTGCATTGCGTCAAGTAACTAAAACTTTAATACGCCACTTACACATTAAACTAGCTTCAGTAGACATTTTTTATGACGATTTCGAAAACGATGACGATTTCAGCCAGCGAAAGTTTATGAAAATATCAGTTCGAAAATAAAGTTGTCCATTAACTGACATAGAACAGATACATACTGAATAGCATTGTTTTTATTTTTTAGGAAATTACGTATCGAGACGGTCAACTTGTTGTTGATGGTAAGCTTAGAGTCCTGTTTATAACAATACAGTGCTTCCGTATAACCGCAGAGTTCGAAACTACCTCACGATACAACACTAATGAATCCGAACGAATAATATGCGATAATACGATGTTTAAATAAAATTATTTCAAAGATTTTATCACTTCGTTATCAACATCAGCTGTATAGATAGAGTGAAAAATAAAAACTGAAAAACTTTACTGTGATTATTACCATAAGGTCGATTCCGGTTCATTCTCAGTCCAATCTCGGTCCGATCTTGGTCTAATCACGTTCATATCATACAAAATCTATAAAACTCTTGACTGAAATGGGATTCGATATAAACTCGACTGTTACGGGTAGTATGAACGCATTTGACAATATCTAGACGCTAAACGTCTACAATTTAATAATGGCTTAAACGCGAAAACGTTATTTATTTATTTTTTCGCATTATTTTAAAATATATTAAGAATGTTTTCCGACATTATCACATTGACTTTGATTACCTTGACTCAACAGTCCGGTTGTTGTAGTGGTTAGTGCTCCTGATCGCAAAACCGAAGGCCGTGAGTTCGATTCCCACCCAAGACCAATATTTGTGCGATGAGCGGAAGTATTTGTTTTGTATCTGTATATTAACTGGATGTATGAGTATTAATTTAAATTATATAAGTATGTATATCAGTCGTCTGATCATTATGGTGCAGGCTTTTTTCTAATTTGGGATCAGACGGATGTTTGTGAGATGTTGGTATTGTTATTAATATTATTATTTGATTGTCATCGTACAGTATTAATAAACGTAACACGTCGTTTTCGCTGAAATTATTTCCGTCATAATCCAAAAATAAAAGAAACACGTTAATCATGAACTTATTTTGTTCACAATTCGTAGCGTAACAAAAACAATGCATAATCGATTATAGTTTGGCAACGTGTGTTTGTTCTGGCCGTCAGTTGCGATTTATTGGTATAGGAAATCACGTGCGTAATTCATTTAGTATAATCGTGCAGAAAATTATTTACTTATCGGGAACACACCGATATAAGTTTATACAACTAACGTGATTTAATAACTTAACGGCTATAATCGATATAATGCTCAGTGAACAGTATATTTGCTCGTTCAATTAAACAATAGCAATGCCAACTGAAGTCTGTAACACAATAATGTAACGATGGAGAACAAAAGCCCAATTTCGAACTAGGTGTTGACCGTGGCTTCTCTCGCAAATATTTGATTTTGTATATGTACGATATTGTTGTAGTCTGTCATTTCATAAAATTGAACAAACCATAGTTTCAATACACAACCGACTAACAATTTACACATATTACAATGGTTTATTTTTTTTTTGGTTATTATCACAGCATACGTTTGGCTTTTTTTTAAAAGGACAGGAGTGTACATAATATTTATCGATCAGAATTTCGAATAAATTAAAAATCATTAATATATTAACTTTTGAGTATAAATTTTATTAGGAGTATCCTAGAAATGTGAGGAAAATAAACGAAAGGTAATATTCGGGCTTAAGCATAAAAAAGGTCGAATGGCCTGACAAGGATGAAGACCACCAGAAGGCTGATGTCAAAATAGCACAAGATGCTATGTCAAATTCTGTCAAATAATACGTCACACGTTATTGACTGAGTGCGCTAATGCGTTCCGAATTTGAAAATGTGTCAGCTGTCATTCCATTCGCCTCACGTGAATTAGAATGCATTAAGTAATGGATACATTTACGACGCTGTATTATTTTCTGCAAATTGTGTAATATCAAGACGAAATTATTTTAATACTTATGTTTCTAGTCTTTTCATTTATATTACTTTTGTTTTAACTTTGTGAAAAGCCATCACTAGTATCATCATTACAACTCTGATGTAGCGCTTGAATCAGTAGCTGAACTATTTGTTGTGAAGGCGAGAATCTTAGGCTCAATTCCCACCTGAGGTAAACATTTGTATCGACATCAAACTATTGTTCCGAATTTGAGCGTTCTCTATGTGAAGTTTGTGTAAGCATAACGTCTTCATAACTCAAGATATTGCTATCCCTTGCCTTCCCTTATCTTCAATAAAAATGAAGATGCAGCGTTTTTTTTTTCTTATAAAGAATAAAATATCCCTTTAATTAGCCTTCAAAGAGTTCACCACGGTGTATATACCCAAGTATTATTATTATTATTAGTATTTTTATTCATTCAGTTATGGAGTCCGATTTTCTGTGATGTCGTGATACTTATTCGGATCGAGCTGGCCTATTCAGCAGCGGGAGAAGCTGCGTGGCTCTACCACCGTGAAATCAATGCAGTGCAAATCTAGCAATGCAGTCCTACTCCAGGCGGACTCTGTAAAACAGTCCTACCGTTGTAAGTATATATAAGCGCTACTGGTAAGCAATATTGCCAGTGTAATTACTGCTCATAGAGATGGAGCATCTTATATAGCGACGGTAGAAAGCAATTTTTAACGTATCTCTAAAAGTCTAACTTTACACCTCAGCCAAAAAACGATTTCATAAATTTATAACGATAGAAAGTTGAAATTTGGAACGTATTTTTCTTATGTATATATATTATGTTTGTTTTTAAACTTTGCTTGACACAGTTAACTGGAATATCCTGAAATTAATACTTCATTGATTTTGGAGATATATAAGTACCATGCAGTTTTGAACTGGTGTAGTTTAAAATGGTACGTGGCACTGTGTTAAGTTACTGTGACAAGCGTATAGCTCATCATCAAGCACACGTAAATACGCAAAACGAGCGAATCTCGTCGCGTCACTTTATTTCCTAAAAGGAAAAACAGATTAAAAAAACAAATTAAGGAAAAAAGACCTAAAACTATGTCACTCTCCGTATCAAAAACTATATTGAAACCAAAAACCTTGAAACACACTAACGACTTATTAGTAAGGATTACGTTTACGCTTATAATATACGTTAAGTCACGAAGCTTTAGGGCAATCCAATTCGCATTACCGTATCTCCCTTCCTGAAGCACTTTCGACACTCCAAATAGGCTCTACACGGCCGGTAAAACGTTTACTGCGAAGGAAGGAAGAATAATGACGATCGACGTTATTGATATGCCTAATAAAAGTATCGGCTCCTTTCATAGAATACTTGAAAATGTTTACTAGAGAATTTTTATGTGGGTATCTCTATTACAGTTCCAGACTGCTATTGGAGACCCCGCTGTGAGTTAAACGCTTGGAGATACAGAAGACTGAGTGTCATTAAAATCATAATCTCGTGTGGCAACACTCCAGCAATATCTTCGATGTTTTGGATGTCCTTGAAAAACAGTTATAACTAACATCTTGTGAAGGACTTGCTCGTTATCACACTCTCCCGTAAAAAGAATATACGCACCACAGCTTGTGATTTTTAAACAACACATCAGATTTCGGTAAAAAAAAGTTTGTTGATGAACATAATGCGCAATCGAACTTTTACTCTGCTCTCTTTTAACAAATACACATTAAATATAAAAAGTCTTGTAATTAATTTGACAATAGTTCCCTGGTGTATCTTCGAAGATCTATACGCGATATATAAGGATCAACGTTGTGGTAATCTCTTTAATATTGAAAAGAAGCATCAAAATTTTTAAAACAAATTTTAAATAATCCTAGCCATTTGTTTATTATATTACGATTACTTAAGACAATCAAATCGGTTAACGATGTTCACTTGTAGTGCGAGTGATTAAAGTAACAAAAAAAATTATGAAAAAATACATTTCCGCCATTTAGTGGTGCTGAAAATTATTCTGTTCTAATATCGAAGATGGCAACCCTACGAAGCATTCCTATTTACGCAGACGGAGACCGGTGACGGAACCATTGCATGACAGTGGCAGATATGTGCGACGAATCCAGCCACCGTTTCTATTTTCGCTGCGAATACAGATTTTTTTTTCCACCGCGGCACCGGCCTTGACTAACAATGAATAACTTGCGCGTTTTATTCACTCCGACGAAGTGGTATTTTCATAACCTCTTTTTATATGCTCATATTTTTAATTTGGCGAAAGTATTCTTGGATTTCACTTTTTTCTTTCAGATTCATTTTCTTTGATACGTTTACGGTTTTATATTATAATTCCACTTTTAATAGTTTTAATTTAATTAGTAATAATCCAAAAGACGTCTTTTACACTTAAACTATTTAGAACGAGTGGTTGAAAGTTGGCGTGCTGTATCGTTTGTTATGGATTCACTACAAAGAGTTGTCAATCATTCGTGATATAACTAATAGTGTGTCATCCGAAATTATTGTATGTCAGCTCATTATTTTTCTGTATCTACGACTGTTTATGACTGTACCGGAGAAACGTCCGCGTCTCGGAGACAATAGAAGGTCGTCGGTTGTATCATTACAATAGAATTCGCCTTGGCAATACCTCGTACAGTCGCCGAGAGTTGGCTCATCGACAACTGTGCGCGAGCGGGACTTAAATATTCGTCACGATGACAAATCTCCGATAGCGCTTACTACAGCAATGCTCATTCGTGAAAAGCATGTAAAACCATTAAAAGAAATAAGGACAGCATAGGCTTTATGAAATTCTACGTGAAGGTATACACTACGTAAGTTCTAAGACTAATATTACATAATAACTTATAACACTTATTGTGTCACTTGCCATATTTGTTATTCGTATCTTATAAATAAAATCATTAAATAATGATCGCATACTGCCTTTTGGATGTAATATTATTAAAAAGTGGTTGGTCTTTTATTGGTACAACTTTATCTTTTGCTCTTAAAAAAAGGTAATTCGTTGTACTCCATTACAGAGTTTAACGAGAACACTAAATTTCTTCCCGAGACTAACGACGTTAAAGAAGGGCACTAAAAACCGATTTCAACAACGTACGTGTGGTATCCAGCATTAAGCTGCCCGACTTACAGCGCCATCTAGCGTCCAACGGAATCAATGAGTCCGTAGCTTCCATTCATACAGTTTTATTGAACTTTTATCCTCGTTTAAATGAAACTAAATTACGAATTCCATCGCGTTTTATTTGATTTAAAATTCCCGACTTTGCCAAACACTTTACAAAGTCGATAGTTAAGGGAGAGACTAAAATGATTCACGTCCCAATGTCATAGAGAACCCGGGATACGTGCAAAACTTTAGAAGCTTTCCCCCGTTCAATTGTTTACAAAACAGTGGAAAACCCTTAGCGCCGTTATAATTTATGGCGGAATGATTTAAGGTGTTCCGCACTCGAGCTTTATTGGCCATCACTAATTTTAACGACTCTCTTTACGCGCCCCGGAACGAGCGCAAAAACGCTTCGTGTCATTAGCGTTGGATATTTTTGTTTATCGCGCACAAGAGCGCACATTGCATACCTCTAACATCTAATAGAGCATAGCAAAGATAAACAGAGAGAGAATGAAGACTTTTAAATAAGAAAATTATATTACAAAATGGAATTTACAGAAAAATCTTTAATAAAACTCTGTTGTAAGAGAATTTGTAGAAATATCTTCTGCTCTGCACTTCCTGACCGTTGTCTACTGTTAACTTAATTAAAGAACAATTCTAGTGATTAAAAGTCCGCATAGTCCTTAGCCGGTTTTTTACTGAAATTATATAGTTTTTGATTTTTACAACTACTTAAAACACCATATCTGTTCTTACTTTAATCGTTTAATATGTGTAATATTAAAAAGAAGATATTACAGTATGTGTAAAGTTTAGAGAACGAGTTTGACAAACTTTGAGTTACTTTGTGATAGTACGCGTGGATAGAATTGTAAAACGTACTTCGTAACACATTGTTTTCTCTGCTGCTCTGTAATAAGATTACAGTGCAAAGATGTAGACAGTAGTAGCAGATATTTAATAACAGAACAGCTTTACATTCTTTGCAGCTTGCTTTAGATCGAGCTGAAAGTTAACGAGTGAAAACGTATTATGATATTACGTTCGAAAGTATGTATTTAACGACGCGATAGGTATATGATTCTATTCTATTCTATATTCTATTCAAAAAAAATCTGATTGATGTTAAAAACTATATAAATAAACAAATTGTCGTCATAATTTTTACCGGTTGTACACCTACGATTTGATATTGATTATTTCCTTGAATTCCAGTAGCTCTGGTACAAAATAATGCATAACATTAACACATACTTTATAACACATGTACCTTTATTAGGTATAGAAGGAAAACTGAAAAAAAAACATGTTGTTTTGTGTCCTTGTTACTCTCATAAAAAATTGAATGAAGCTTAAATAAGTTTTTGTCAAAATGTAGAGTAGGACGCACTCCAAACTCCTAAAGATCGAACTCAGTGGCCATTGGAGAGGCCTATACAGCAGTGGGTTGAGAAGAACTGATGATGATGATGATAACTATGGAACGACAAACATAATTTTGATTTTGCGAATATTGGCTATTTACAAAAACCAACAACTCTCCATTCGCAATTGGTGCGTTAAATTATAAAGCACATTTGTTGTTTTTGTACTTTCTCTGAATAATTATGTTAACAACTTTAAGTAACTACTTAATTTAATAAATTAACTATTGTCTTTATATATTTAATAGCTTATTTTTTACAATAACTATTCATTGCTTTAAATTTGTATACCTAAAATTACGTAAAACAATAAACAGTAAAATTGAGAGTTTCCGAGTTTTTATTTAATCGAAATAGAAAATTAGGTAAAAAAAGTACAATTTTACTGTTTTATACACAATCGATAACTATAGCCAATCGTTCGGTTTTAAATTAGTTCACGATGGGAACATTTTTATAATAAATTGAAAAAGTTTTTGAATGGCGTCACATTTTTAAAACACTAGGTGACCGAACAACCGTTCATGCCATTATCGGTAGAAATCTCAAAAATCATCGAAAACAACTCATCAAAATAAAACATACTCCAGTATTTATGTTTCGGAAGCAATAACATATAATAAATAAT
>DWHQ01001534.1:0-10661 GCA_018247955.1 Eurytides marcellus marcellus | reverse complement strand
CCTTGGTGTGGTTTGGGTGGCTGAAAATGAAATTGGAAAATAGTAACTGGTAAGCGCAAATATAAAAGATAAGATTGAAACTTCCTATACTCCCACACGGATTCCGCGAGGTTAAAAAGGCGACTAATTGAGAAACATACTGCTATTACGCATGTGCATAGGTTTGGTTGCCGTTCGGTATGATTATATTGTTGAAAAAACTGTATACCATAACATGTCTCAATATATAAGAAATCTTTAAAATCGTAGAAAAATACCCAAATCTTTACACAACACCCCAAGATATATCCTCTGGTTAGCTTAACAAACATAAACTTATTACCAGTCCTGCTTAACAATACAGTTTTTTAATTTTTTACAGTACATATAAAAAAAAAAAACTGTATTAAAGAAAATCTACAATACGAACGAAATTTTTAATTGTCGATACAATTTCTTTTTTATATTATTCATATTCATACGTAAATTAAAAAGTAATATTTATATCGTTAAAATTCTATTATAAATTTAGGAGAACTACTTAAGGTTAAATGTATCTTCAGCGAATCGATTTCTGTTCAGTGAGTATCATAATTTATATGATATAGCTTACGCCCTCGGCTTCGCCTGCGTGGTACCGGGATAAGGATAGGATTTTTCTCACCGTTTAAACCTTCCCTGGACTATCACGAATATTTTAAGACCTAAAACATCCAGATCAGTCCAGCCATTCTCGAGTTTTAGCGAGACTCACGAACAGGAATTGATTTTTATATATATAGATAGATGACATGCTGCGAGTAATATAGTGATATTTCACTAGAATATAGTTAAAAAGTCAATTTGTCTCGGGCACGTTAATCATATGTATGTAAAAAATAGGTAAGTTCTAAGAATTTTATTCCATATTTACCTTAAATCTTAATTCACCGATCGGCGTTTGCGCATACGGTATGCCTTTGAATGAATAATACTCTTGATTTTGTAATTTGGTTCTCTCCAATTTCCCTAACAATTCTCCCTGTTTGATATCAACGCTGACGTTACTATCACAAGAATATGATCGAAACTGAGACAAGGTTACTAACACACAAAATATAAATCTTTGCATAATGGTTGATTCCTATTGAAAGCGATTAACACGTGGGCAGCGTTTCTAAATTGGTACTGTTAAGTACAACGATAAATATACTAGGTAATTTAATACCTCTCTTATCTGTTACACGTTGGTTAAATCCTTAAAGATAATAAATGAATTTATATCGTTAAACTCGATGATAGATTATAAATTTTAAAGGCACAATAAAACAGAGCAAATAAATAGGTTTTTGAAATATATATTTGTATTTTTGAAATTTGTACGTATAATTTGAGAAAAAAGGCTTTAGCAAAAATGCATTGTATTGCAAATGTAATATTGTAATAATGTACCAGAGATTTCTATAAAATTTTGTACGTAAAAAGAGTGTTCTTTTAAGATAAAAAAAACGTCATTTCTGAAAATTTTATTTAGTTATCCGTCACTATTTTCTGTAACTTTTTATTGCTACTTATTGTTGTCTTTTACCCAGTCCACAATTAACTCGTAAACTTCACTTCAAAGATGACAGATTTTATAACAAATTTTTAAGTCCTTGGGGCTGGAATTTTTAAAGAATTTTTTTTTTATGGGATAGACTGACAAACGAGCAAGTGGCTCACCTGATGGTAAGTGATGACCGCCGCCCATGGACATTTGCAAGAGAACTTGCAAATACGTTGCCTGCCAGTCTTTAAGGGGGGGAATTTTTGAAATAGGGAGGAAGGGGAGGAGAGGAAGAGTGCAAGGAGGGTAAGAAGATGGAGAAGAGAGAGGGGGTCACCAGCCTCACTCACCGGACGAAACATGAAAGCAAAAACTCTTCCACTTATCTGGTTAGAACTGGTCCATTGAGCAGCGGGAGCAGCTGCGTGGCTCTACCACCGTAAGATCCTGAATTTTGTTTCGGTCTATGAAATCCACTTGAGTATCTTCGAAATTCAAGGTTCAGTAATACTGATAGAATATTCTTTTTATGATGATGAATGTTTTATATCGATAAAATGTCAATAGTGAAGGTAATCGTTTACTAACAGGTGAGCTGTTTATTCGTTTGCCTCCTGACCCATAAAAAATTAAATTTCAAGTGGACAATCTTGTAATAAACCTTTTTTTAAATTAAAAAGAGGAATTATACAAATTGGGTAATAATTCAGTTGAGAACCCCCTTTTTGAAGTCGGTTAGAGCAGCTATGCATCAATATAAATTTTTCGGCTTTCTTACAGCTGTTTTAAGGGAAATAATATACGACGACCAGTTTGTTTACTCTTAAAATAATATTGATATATTCATCATTAGATTATACAATAGAATTAGAAAGTAATAATTCCTTAAAAGTACTTTTTTTAATGAAATAACAAATCAATATGTTATAAAATGAAACTATCTATACGATTTATTATCTATTTTATTTACAATTCGTCTTTTATATCTTGAACGACATTGTTGACAGCTTTTTCGCTATAATAAGATAAAAATTCATCCCAAAATCGCACGACGTCGTCATTAAGATTCTCATGCATTTTCAGCTCTTCGCTAATCACGAGACGCTCTTTTTTCTCTTTTGTTGCTGGTTTCCACGTGAAATCAGACCCAGGTGGTGTGGGATTACTGAAACAAAACATACTTTGATTATGTCAAGGTCTTTCGTTAATATACTTAGTCCATCTGGGGAATTAGCAGACCACTGCTATATTTTTCCATTTGGAAAGCAATGTTCTCTTAGATATTTCGGCTAGAGGATAGATGTATTGCAGATATGTCTTTGTGTGGCAAGTGCAGCACAGAGCTGGTCAGTTCCAACCACTGTGCTTTTATGAACAATGGTATCGCTTGCAGGCGTTTGATTTGCTCCAATTGCTGTAATAGACCAATTGCTAAACTATTTCTTAATGGAGCTTATAAGCTGGAGGTTGTTGGACTATGAATTGCAAGTAAAATATAATGTAAATGGTTTCTTATAAAATTGTTAGACTTAATTATTAAGGGTTTATTATAGTTGTGTTCCTAAGAATATATCCTATAATATTATTAGGAAACCTAACACAACTATTCATTGCTAATAGTGAATATTTACTATTAGCAAAGAGTAGTCGTGTTAGGTTTCGAATGAAACTAAGGTAATACTTTTACAAATTACTTCACTGCCTTACCCCGTTCTAGCAAAGCTTGCCCACATCTTAACCATGTTCTTTAAAACTTTAATCTCCTCTGCATCTTCATCATTTAACAACGTTTTGTATACTTTTCTTGGATTACACACAAACAAATAACATAATTCGTCGGCAGCTGAGGCTCCCCATGTACCGTCTATATTAATAGCTTCCTGGAGAGAATTTTTCTTTCTTAAATTTAATTCACCGCTATAGTCAAATAAGTAGTAGTATACGGGAGAACTGGATATATTAGTGTATTTTCTGACTGCATAATCTGTGTTATAGAACGTATAAATATCTGATATGTAAGATAAATATTCTCCAGGTTTGCCCACTTTTATGTAGCCCTCGTCGAAATAAAACTCCTTTATCTTCTCGATGGCTTCGAAGTAAATATTATCATTGATTTTAAAGTAGTATTTCATTCTAATTGGGAGTAAAAATAGGAAATCTCGGTCTGCAAATGTGAGATACTGTGGTTTTTGTAGAAAACGTTCAGCCAGTTCTATACCCTCCCTTGAATTGTGTCCAATCATAATTGGCACATCTATATTAATGTCCCTATCTTCAGGTAGGGCGGTTATGATTGCTCCAGGATGATCAGGCTCTATACTGGGACCGAATGCTACTACACCTCTTTGTATATTTCGTGAATCATCTGCATGTACAGCCATATGTTCTGATTCTGATATAACTTCTGCTGAATGGTCCTTTAAACGTTTTACCAGATAAGAACTAGTTGTAACAGTTTCTTCTAGGGCTTCACCAAGAGCTTTGGCCTTTTTTTTTGGATTTTCATCCATATATAATGGGTCCCATGTATGTCCACTTTGAAGTATTACTCCGCTTATTAATCCTTTTGCTTTTGGTGATTGCATTAATATGTCAGCCACAGCCCCTCCACCTTGGCTACCAAGTAGAGTTACTTTGGATGGATCACCTCCAAAACTCGCAATATTTTCTTGAATCCATTTAAGTGCTAATAAAACATCTTTTATGCCATAATTTCCTGGCAGCACTTGGTCTTCAAAAGACAAGAAGCCCATAGCACCGAGTCTGTGTTGAACCATTACTACAATAACATTTTCTTTCATAAAAAAATCGGGTCCGTAATCCCTCGAACCGTTATGTGATAGGCGAAAATGTTCATTGTGTAGAAATACTATTGAAGGAAGTTTTAGGTTTGACTCGGGATGTTTTGGCGTATGTACACTAAGATATAAACAGTCTTCGTCACCAAAATATCCAATTTTTTTGAAAGATCTTAAGGGTAAATAATATTGAGCACAGGCACTTCTTTCCTTTTTTGCTTTCAAAACATCACTCCAACCCTGGTGTGGTTTAGGTGCCTGAAAGTTACAAGTATCATGCATTAAAAATATTGATAACTAGTATTGTTTTTTATTATTGAAATCACATTTAGATTAAGTGTAATAATAGATATATTATAAGAATTCATAAAAGAATTTTTATGAATAAGAATTCATAAAAAATTATAACAAATTATAACATCTAAAGGCTCGCTATAATAAGATTTACAAAAAGTTTTATTCATAACATATTTTTAGCACCAAACTGTTTTATAAACCTACTATAAAGTTATAGAACCAGAACCCTGCTCTAACAGTGATATAGGGTAAAAGATGGCCGACACTATAAATAAATATATTGTTTAAACGCCCTTTACAATGACATTATACTAATATTATAAGGTTAAAATAATGTAATCGTAATGTCTACAAAAATATTTTATTTGTTCAAAATATTTTTAAGCAGTAAAAATGACTATGGTCCCACTTATTCAATGCTGTACACATATAGTGGGCAGTTTGCCGGCTGTTTTCAGTTTTTGTGATGGCAACATTTAGATACTTAAACGAATTATGACAACATATTAGATTGAAAGGTTTATGGAACGTTTATGAATAAACTTTTTATCGAACTGAATGAATGATAGGTGTTTGAGGTTTTTATGAATAAGACCGTATATATTTAAGCCAGAAATTTATTGGATTATTAAGAAACAGTAACAATATATTATACTTACTTTGAACCTTAATTCACCGATTGGTGGCTGAGCGTATGGTATACCTAAAAATGAATAATACTTCTCATCAGGAAGAATCGACTGTACTTCTTTTCCAGCGACTTTTCCTAATTTAGTCTCAACTATCACATTCGCACTTATTACAGTCAAGATATGCAGTAAAATACACGCAAGTAACATCATTATGTCTTCATCCACTTTGTATCGATCTAAATAAAATAGAATTTGCTATACGCAGTAATCATTTTAGTATACTAAACGGCTGACGTGTCTTTAAGATAATCACTTATAATCTACGTGGATCCATTTACACTTTTATCTTTGACAATGTGATAATTTACAGTTCGTATGTATTAATTGCGATAAACACTTATTCGAAATTGCGCGTAGGTACAATATAACACTTATTTTCTGCTACTGTTGATAATGTTCGGGATCGATAGAGAGAAGCAAAAGAAGAAGACCAGTATTATTACCATTTTATTATAATTCATCGGTAAAATTTGTTTCGTTCACAGGTTTCTGTTTTAACAACTTTGTCCATTTATTTAAAAACATTTCCCAGAAGTGAAATCGTTTTTGGAACAGATCACGTTTAACTTCTATTTTGTTACCGATGTAGAGATATTCCTTGTTTTCAACATTATAGTTTGGCCATATTAAATCTTCTAAGGGATTGTTTTCATTCGGGGTTGGATTTCTGGGAACAGATTAAAGTTATTGATATCAAAGTATTTGAAATTATTATTTGTAATTTAAGGTATGAAGTAGATTTTATTCAATTGATCTCATACTATTTTATCTTCATGCCCGAGTTGGCTGATAGAATTTAATTTTTCACCAGTTGCAATGAATACTATTTTTTTTTTAATTATTGTATTAGTACTAGTTCAACTTACACCATATTAGATTTAAACAAATTTTTCGCATGTATACAAAGATTTAAATAGAAAATTCTAATGCTTATATATATAGATGTATACATAGAAATATTTCATATGGATGATAAGGTTAATTAAGTTAATCTTTAAACTACTAACCCGTATTTTGCGAAATTGCTCCAAAGCTTTACTAATTTCCTTTGAAATACAATTTCCTCTGCATCAGACTGATCCAACTTAATATAATTATTTTTAAGGCTGGGGCATTTGAATAGATAGCAGAGTTCATCACCAGATGCAGCTCCCCATGTGCCATCACTTACAGTGGAAAGCTTTAATATGTTGTTCTTGTTATCATTTAATTCACTGTAATAATCAAAATGGTAATAGAATACTGAACTAAGCGACTTATTAGCATACATTCTTGTCGTAACGTCAACAGGGTAGGATGTAAGTACATCTCCGATATATGTTATGTATTCAGACATGCTATTGGTGGTTATTTTTCCTCTCTTGAAGTAATCATTTTTGATATCTTCTATAGCTTCATAATATTCCTTTTCTAGAGGATCAAATTTGAAATTTGAACGGATTGGTATTATGAAATGGAAATCCTTCTTCAGATATACGAGGAATTTCGGATCTAAAAGAAACTGTAAAGAGGGTTCCAAGCCTTCCCGGGAATTTGACCCAATCATAACAGGAATATCAATAGAGTCAAATATATTTTCTGGATAGTCGCTGATAAGTCCATTCCGATCGTTTTCGACAACTGGTCCAAATGTTAGTAGCTGTCTTTGGTTTTCTTTGTAGTAGTCAGCTGGAAGAGCATCTAGTTCTTTAGCTAATAGCTGATCGGCAGGGATCTCATTTAAATCTTTTAAAAGTCTTTTACTGTTAGACGTTCCTCGGTCTAATAGTGCGCCAAGCTTAAAAGCTCTTTCTCTTACATTCTCTTGCAAATATTCAGGACTCAGTGAAGTTCCACTCTGGATAATGGCAGCATTTATTAAATTTTTAGCTTTTGAATGAATGAGAAAATCTACCGCAGCGGCACCTCCTTGATAACCCATCAAAGTTATTCTATTAGAATCGCCACCGAATCGGTCGATGTTATTTTTTATCCATTCTAGACCAAGCGCTATATCTTTTAATCCTGAATTACCTAAAAGAATTTCATCTTCAAACGACAAAAAACCGAAGACGGATAATCGATGACTTAGCGTTGCTATTACAACATTTTCTTCAATGAAAAAATCTGGTCCGTAATCTTTTGTTTTATTATATGAGTACCTGAAATGTTCATTGTAAAGAAAAACGATAACTGCCCGCTTACTTTCATCTATTTTCGGTGTAAATATATCTAAGTAAAGGCAATCTTCAACACCGTACTTTCCCATAGAATTGGTTTTCTTCATATTGGTGCAGAATTGGACACACGGAGGTTTCTCTTTTGTCGCAGACAAAACATTGTCCCAAGAGTTAATATCTCGAGGAGGCTGTGGATAGAGTTCACAATTGATTTTCGTCATAATTTTGTAAGCAATCTATTTGTATATGTGTACAATATACAATTTTTAGTTTATTGTGCATTAATTAACTAGTTTGTTTTTACAGTAACCATTAATATACCAAAAGGAATATACTAAATATATACTAAAACACAGATTCTTATGCTTAACAAGCATAAGAATCTATGTTTTAGTAAAAGTTTTTAAAACAAGCCTTCAATCTACTCGGCCAGTCATCTATAGCAGAACGAACGAAATCAATATCAATATGAGCGACTGCTTTGATAAAGGATGCTTGGAGTCACTCTAAATCGAGATGAGGCTTTGTGTCGATAAACTCGACTAAGTAAAAGCTCTAAGTCTTCATTCAAATCCCTTATCACCGTAATTCTGTTTAACCCCACCTGAAGGGCCAACAATTTCTGCTTACGTATCAAATTTCTTTGGATTCGCGCTTTCACAGGTTTTATTACTGCTCATGTACTGACAATCCGAGGGCAACCATTTTTATTTTTCTATCTTCTACACTTGAATTTTCATTATATATCGTGTGATGGTGCGTGTAACGTGCAATAAATGAATCTTTTGGTTATTTTAATTTTTTTTATTATGTGACAGAACTTGTGACTCGACTCTCGAATCATGAGTCTGTCACTCAAATTGATATATTTAATCTATATTTATGAAGTAATTGAATAACGTTCTGCTTAGTTTTGCACTTCGCTTGTCATATAAGATAGAAAAATCCTAGGTCAGCAATGCTCTCACTTTACTTCTTTGCGATAAGGTAAATGCCAATAGTTTGGTATTTTTTCAGGCGGACGCTGTTAAAAATAAATAAAATATTCAAGTTATCCTTATTAATTTCCTTCGAAAATATTGAACCTGTCTGGTATTAGTTTAATTATTTAAGCAACTACAACCAAACCAATAGCTGAACTACGTCTATGTTTCATAAAAATTTCTAAATATAATTTGAAGTTTCTCACCAAAAATCTCAAGTCTTCGGTTGGTGGTGCTGCGTAAGGGATGCCCATAAATCCATGGTACTCGGTCTGTCGAAGCAATGTTTTGAATGTTTTTCCAGACACTAAACCGTGTGTTGTAAGCACAGTCGGTTGTTTAGCGAACACTATTGTAATATATGTAAAATGTAATATTAAAATTGAATATCCAATTATTTTTAAATACATCTCACACGGTGACATATTGGTTGTTAATGCGGTCTTATTGTGGATTATGGCGTTTATCTTTACATGATATCACATTAATCTACGTGGAGTGATACCTGGTAAATGGCAATAAAATTATTTTTAATTTTATTCCTTCTATATAAGCCACATCAAGTGGAGCAATTCCTGTTAATATTAAATATGGTTTGTTAATTGGTCTGTCTTACTTCCATGTATTCGTTACCCTATCGGTATCGAATGGCCACGACTGACATGAGCTGCATTATATCCGTAACAAAATTTCGTTAAAACAATTAAAAATTACAAAATTTAAAAAAATGTATTAGGATTTAGAATGGTATACGTCTTAATTTCATCAAATAATAAAAAGTGGATTATATCACTATATCAACGATACGATATAGGGACCTTCAAGAAGACAGCATATTCTCATCTTAAAGGTCGGCAACGTCCAAGTCCCCGTTCCAAGTCCTTTTATGCTGCAAATGTCCAAGAGTGGTGGTGATCGCTTACCATTAGCAATTTAGAATTATCTATCAATTTGCAGTATATATATTAACGGCTAATTCTTTTAATTACGTAGTATTATCGTTTTTGAGGCTATTTTGTCAAAACGCCTAGATTGATAATTGCAAATGTTTTTATGGGCAAGTATACCGCTTGCGGTCAGGCTCATAACGAACTATAAGGTATACCTCGGATAGGCATGTAACAAGTTGACTCCGGTTAGTCACTATGTAGCGGTGGCTCAGAGCGATAATAAGAGTTTGGTTAAATGTCACCGCCTCATCTCGCTCCAGTCGTGTCCAAGCCCATCGCGCTATACGATTCAAGGAAGAATAAGTACACCTGTGTTTTCCCACATACGTATAATATTTCACGTCCAGTTGCTTTACATATATCTTAGCTAGTTCAACACTTCATAGGCCATTTAAGATTTCAATACTAGCTATTTTTATTACTATTATTAGATTAATACACTGTTACGTAGGTTAAGACACAAATTTTCCAGTATATTGTCGAAAATTTGAGTTTCAACGATCGATGATTCACAATTTACATTGGTAATATTTATAACGATAAAATATCGATCCGAAATAGTCGTACAGTTCAGTCGCTAGAGCGATGAAATATTTTCAAAACATTTCACGGATTTTAATATAGTTTATAGTGACGTGTTCTAATAACTTCGAAGTGTTTCCAATTAACATTGTATAAGTTTGAACAGTAAGAAATGCGACATAGTAGGGTTTGTGTGTCATTTGTTATAATAGTTTATTCTATAGTTTTCATTATTTGGAATAATATCGAAGTATACGGTGAAGAAGTGATATTAGAAACTAATGGAAGTACTATAATTGGCAAAAAGTTATACACGGTCTATGAAAATATACCATATGCTGCATTCTTTGATATTGCTTATACAGAGCCTGTTTTAGAAAAAATAAGATTTAAGGTGAAATAAATTTATTATTTCCTTTAATAGTTGAAAGTGGATCGCGGTTCATTACAACTTGCTCAGAGACGTTCGTTGCCATTTTATTACGCAATAAAAAGCTTGTCTATTTCTTTCAATGGACAAAACGAAAAAGTATTTTACGATGGTTTTCTGTGGGATCTTCCCTGGTTATCAGTCCCATCTGTGTCTTGAGTTATATGTATGTATAATGTTCTCTGTGTCTGTTCCCTAACCTAGCAGAGTGGCGATGATTTGTTAAAGTTATTCTTAACGAATTATCCAATTTATTGTAAAACAAAATATTGAAACCTATAACGCCTATGATTTGAAATAAAAAAGAAGATGAAGAAGAAAAA
>DWHQ01001533.1:0-10661 GCA_018247955.1 Eurytides marcellus marcellus | reverse complement strand
ATCTTTTTATATAATAAAAATAATGAATATAATATATGTATATACTCACAATTTTTACAACTAGTTCAAAGTTATATATATAGTCTATAGATAAGATATAAATAAAATATGTACAACAAATAACAAGGAAACCAAATTGAATATGCAATTATTTAAATATAATTTTGAACTAATTTGCTCTTTTTTCACAAAACATAACATCAATTTGAATATACAATAAACTAAATAAAAATTTATAAAACAATGTGGTTTATAAACATTCACTATGGTTTATAAACACTCTAAATCTATTTCTACTTAGAAAACCATCTAAATTAGCAGTTTAGCTATAGCCATAAAGAACTATTTCTAAAGGAATAGCTTTATAGGTAATCTATACTATTTCTATTTCGTCTTCTAAGAAACATTTAGCAGGAATATAGTACCATATCCTATATAAATAAAGCTCAAGGTCCACACCTACCTATATTGTAATTGTGTGGCTTTATATTCAACTACAAATAAATTTGTGTCTTGTTTAAAATAAAAAAAAGCAAAAAGGGCAGAACAAGCAATAATAGCTCTTCGCCAAAAATTATCTCACCGTCACACAACTTCAAAGTGTTAAAAGAACAAACACAAAAAACAGTATCAGTATATTGTAAACACGGAAGATTTATATTTGGCAAAACAATTTTACTGAGAACTTGAAGGTTAAATGTTGCTTTACATTATGTTTTGTTTATAGATTTAGAATCAAAGTGAATTATGTAATTAATTTGGATTTTGAAACAGCCCTTCCCTGTTTTTGTGGTGTATTTGGCACCAATAGATGGCTTTTCAAAATCTATAAAATATTTCATAATAACGCTGAATCGGACAGTTATGGCATAATGCCAAATATAAAAGTGGCACTGCTTACTAGCACTCCAAAAAGTATATGTTATTGTAAATATTTTAAACTCCATTTTAAAAATGTAATGGTTAGAATAAAATTGTGCAAAAGAAAAAAATGTATATTAGTAAAAAGTATTAATGATGTTTAATCACATACCATAACAAAATTTAGCTTTTACTACATTAAAATAATCATATGAATGCTGTTTGCACTTTCTTCCCAAATCCTTATTAAATCAATCAATATTACTGATAAAAATAATATAATTTTAACTTAACATAAAAAAAATATCTTTATGGGTGTAATTTTTAAAAAGTATTTATGGACTGACTATTGACTATCATAATCATCCCTTCATTTATAACAGGTATTCAATATATTGACATGGAAATATAGATGTTGCTTTACAGCAAATGGAATTAACTTTTCCTAAGAGAACCTACCTTCTTCGCAATTGTTTCTATAACAATCTTGAGTCTGTGTGAGTGTGTAAGGAATATCAATAAATGAGTACCTTCTTCGTCTGATATTATGGATTCATCGGGCGTGCCGGCAGATGGGCCTCTCACTATAGTCGTGGTCCTGTTGTTCTGTAACCTTGTGAAGAACTCAACAGCGTAATTAATCACATCCCCTGGCTGCTCCAGCAGATAGCTTATGGTAAATTCCAATAAGATCTCTCTAAGGTCATCTGGGACTTGAATTCGACCGCCTTGAGGCCTGCTCATTTCTAACGGCGTCGCCTCTCGTTCTCGTTACAATCCCGCAGGGAGAAGGTCTAAGCGACTCGTTAGATTAAAATTTCAATATCATAGCCATTGAATTAGCTAAAGCGACACACCAAAGAACAAATCTTACGGCAGGGAAGTAGCACTACATACAAACGTTAGTAATAAATAAAACCACACTATTAAATTATAACTTTCTCAAATAATAGTCTTTGCTACAGGTAATTAAATATATTGACACACTTTTCAGAAAAAAATCCTCGTCCTCCAGCCTGACAATTATAAAATCTCCTTTCACTGAAAAGTAAAAATGGCGAATTCTGGATTGCCCTACTTCACATCACTAATCACATCAATCGTTCAAAGTTCACGCCGTAGAGTAACTTGACAAAATTATTGCTATTTCAAAAAAAAAAAATGTAATAGTTTTCAAAAAATGTTTAAGAACTAGGCAAAGATAGCCTATATATCATGAAAAATCAATCGAGAAAAAATTGTGATTATATTTAAATTTAAATTTTTATAATAATTGAACAACAAGCGACTTTAACGATATAAGAAATAAACGCCTACAGTTTTAATTGTTTTTCTCTTGAATTCTTTTATAAAAAGAACGTCGTTTTCCTTATATTTAGGTTTTACTACTGATTTCAACCAAGGTTACAGAGGTATTGATTCGAATATTTTAGAACATCACTATTAATTAAACCATGGATATTGGAATTATTTTTCTACGAACTTAAAGTCAAAAGTAAAGAACGGGTATTTTTATCAAATTGTTTAATTTTTTCCAAAAGTTTGAAACTTTTTTTACTATTAAATAAATGATAGCCATTATAAATAAATTTACCTTTATTAGTTTTTTTTTTTCCGAAATCTCAGTAAACTTATAAATTATAAAAATTCTACCAAGTGATATTTCATTGTTACATACACTGAAAGTAGGATTATTAATGCACAGAAACAGAAATCATAGTCCACAACATGGGTATGAATGTTCTAAGTGGAACGATTCCGATTAGAAATATTGCGGATACACATCCACAATCCAACACCGATTTGAATTTACTAACTGTATACGCATTCGCATCTGCAATATCAATGCGGAAATTCATGTGGATGCTGGTAAAGATCGAAACGATATACAACTTTTTTTAAACGAAGAACACTGAGGATGAGGTTTTTTTAATTACGAGGAGCATGAAATTAATGAGAATAACAATATCTTCTCTGAAAAAGGTACGTAACTACGAGTTACTTTCAAAAAATCATTTTAAATGAATCTTGCGTTCATATTGAATTGGTGAAGTAAAGATGACATTCAAGAAACAATAGCTGGTACTAGAGCTGACGCTTAACTTAAAACAAAAAAATTATAACCATAATATCGCTAATGTTGAAGTGAATTTGAGTAGCGCAGGTTATTTAAGTTACCCCGCCAACTCCTGTTGATTCACATGGGATAAAATTTGTGTGATTCACAAATAGTTGTTCCGACTCTTTGCTGAGTGTACTTTGTGTCTTTGATTTAATTTTTGTTGTGTGTGATACATAGAATGGGAGGTGACGCTGTTTGCTAAACAATTGGTATTCGTGGGGAATCTTTATACAAAGTGAGCTTGCTTAAGTAAGCTCGGCTTTTTAATGATTATGATAAATAAAAATAAAAAAAATTTCTGATCCATATCCTTATCATATTCGCAACATCTCTCAGATATTGATAAAAATATTTTATACTAGGTAACCGAATGATGCATGTTCGTAAAATAATACCGACAAGTTGCAGCGTGAAAGAAGGATAAGCCAACATAAAACATACTCTCGTTTATAAATCGATATACTAAAACAACCCTTTATTTTTTTAAAGAAATTAAGCAGTGAGATGAGAACAATACAAATATAAGATATAATCGAACGTAGAGATCTACGCTCGATGCATGCTGCATCGATGCGACCGTTAAAAAACTGCTGATCTATGGGCTGTCCTCGTCAACCATAGAAGTAGTATGGTATATTTCTCAGTTATTACGCGTATAGCTCTTTTAACCGTTCCGGTTAAATGTATAATAGTTGCTTACATTCATTGCATTCTTTATTGATAGAGACATAACACAAAACTGTCATTTCGATTGTTATCATTCGTTGTTAGATCGATAATATGAGGAATAGTTGTTAGCAGTCTACATTTCTAGTGTCTTTTCGATGAGTTTCATTATACATACATAAAACAGGTTTGTTCAAAGTGATACGAGCGAATAAAATAAGTTTAAGACACAAAAACCTTTATTGTATTTTATATTTTTTTGCCTTTATTTTAGCAAACATTTCCATCGCCTATCTTATCAAAAATCTTTTTTCTCACGTACGCGTACTTAGTTAGAATGTTTTTCGTGGGGAATACGAAAATATTGTCAGGAGAGTCGTAACGATTGAACTCGGTGAATTCTCTCGGGGGCAAGTTGTCCGAAAACAAATCTGGTTCCGGTGTTTCGATACAGTTGAGCTTTACACATTCGCACTTGTGCAAAAACATGCAAATGTCTTGTAAAGCTCTGTAGGACAGCATTTCGCAGTTCTCAGACAACAAGGCTATAGAGCATCCAGGGCATTCGAACACCCTGTTCACAATTATGCCTGCCCATTTGAAAAATATGTCGAATCTAACATCGAAGTCTAACGTTAGCCATGGCACCGGTATGACGCTTTTGTCTTCTTCTACGGCTAGTGACCAGATTTTGAAGTACTCCGTTAATATGATGCGATTTTCGTAGTAGCCAACTCGTTTTATTTTATTATTCGATTTCAATTCTAGTAACTTTTCATACAGTGATTTCGAATCACCCCCAAGATGTGTCTGTAATGACAAAAACATTTTAAACTCCATACATAATTAGAATATATTCAATTTTGCTTTATTTGTATTAATAGTATTTTTTTTTTATATTTAAATCAATAATGTATGTGTAAAAATACATACTTGTATTTCCTTAAAAGTACTTCCTTTTTCACCCTTTTGCCTTAAATGTATAATAACTTCGTCATCTACTGCAATTGCATCTTCATCATGTTTAACAACATTATAACTGAAATCAAATAGATTAATTTGATTTAATACATACACTAATAATATTGTGATAAAGTTTAATTCAAAAAGCAGCATCTCCCACCTTCGTATATCTTTTATACATTCATCTATATCAATGCCATTATATGAATCTGAAAATTTGTTTATATCACACTTTTTTCTGCAACCAGCTAATCCTGACTTAAGTGAGTACTTGTTTTCAATATCAATAACATTAAGCTGTTCTTCCTGCATGATAGAACCAGAATAACCAGATATAGATGGATTTGTGATTGAAATGATGTCTATAACTCCCGATGTGTGATATTCACAGAATATGCAGTTCATTTCAGGGGACCCTTTGATCCCATTTTCAGGTATCTCTGTTTCTAAAACTTCTCCTAGTTGTTCCACGAACTCGGAATTGAGTCTGCAAAGCCATCTGCGTTGGTAGAAAGCTGATATTTTGTAAGACGATTGAACAATATCCTCTATTTGAATTCTATGCAAGTGGTTGTTCAAGATCTTATCCCTAGCAGCAATAGCGCCGCTTTTACGAAGCTGCTCTAGTGCTGTGCGGAGAAGTACTTCGGGATGCTTCTTGAAAACTGAATAAATCTTTGACGCGGTGTCAGAGTTTACCGTGTTGTTGAAGGACAGCATGGTGGTCATAATGATGCCCTCTTTCAAAGAGGCGAGAAGTGGCTCGCATTCGACAGGCGTTCGGTACATATTGTACGTTTTACTTGGTGCGGACGATGTCACGTTGTAGTTTTTATTAAAGTCCTCTAAATCCATTGCTACACACGGCACTCTCTGTGTGAACGACTTGCTCCTCGATATGAGACACATTGTCCATACTAATTCGAGCATGGGTAGTCTGCACTCCTTGAACAGTCTACCAAGATTCGCGGTGTAACGGTTCCTAAGTCTTTTTAGTAGTCCTTCGTATTTTTGTACTATGTGCCGTCGCCGTCTCACTTCGTTTAATATGCATTCCTTCTCGTGCATTAAGGTTGAGCAAGATTCCAGTGCTGCTGCTCTCCTATGGCAGACACTAGCGGTCTTCTTATCGTCGTGCATGTGTAATATCTCTCTGGCGACCGTGTTACGAACTCTCAAGCAGTCTGGATGGGACGTTGGGCTCATTATGGTGATAGCAGCTTTACATAACATTATTATCCTGTCCTCCCATTTGGACCATTTGATCGTCGAGTCCGGTTGCTTGCGTCGCCTCCGTTTGTTGAAATTGTGCTCGTTTATGACCGGCTTTTGCACCTTTTTCTTTATTCGCGGTTTCACTTTAGGCTTCTTAACTACTTCCACTTTAGGCTTTTTCACCACCTTTTTCTTCCTTCGTATTGGCGGTTGGGTTATTTTTGCGCTTCGTATGTAGAAGGTGCGCCATAGGCGTGGTATGTCCATAAAGAAACTAGAGTCAAAGGCGCACGGTCCCAGCCCATCGCCATATCGTTCTCCGGTGTCGTACAGCAAAACATCTTCCGCTTTCCTCACAGGTGGCTTAATCTTCTTCCGATCGCGCTTAATGACTATCTCCACGTTTGTACTGGTGCTGATGTTGTAAACATCGCTCCAATATGCCGTCACATCCTCGAAGGTATTAAAGTAGTATGACTTTTCTAGTTTCTGCAAGTCCATATTCGGTTTGGGCCAAACGCCGGTGGTGTCTAAAATCTTTGCACGACGATTGACATAGAACAAGTAGCTTAATAGATTGCCTTCGTATTCGGATGTAAAAGGCGGCGCGATTTCCGCCACCAACTGAATCAGACCCAACATAGCGAGCGCTTTAAGATTAAATCTTATTGAATTTTGTAAGCTTTTCGATTGCAACAATCTTTCGTATAAATCAGAAGGGGCATCTTTAAGTTTTATATCGAGTAAGTTATCGTTAATTTTCATATGGGAAATGTCGGATATGGCGACATTACTGATGTTTCCCACGGCGAACCCTATAGTCATTTGAGGTACAATAGAGAGGACAGAGGCGAATCCCTCGGGCAGCTCGCTCTTTATATCGTTAAAGTACACCACACTGATTACGAGCTCGTGTAATTTCTGTATTTTCATGTACCTGGGGTAAGCGAATTGAGATAATGGTCGTGAAACACTCTCTGTCAGAGCCCGTTTTACTTTAGTCTTCTTGCTGGTCAATGCTTTCAGACTGATCTCTTTATATTTCGCTCTTATGAAGGGATCGTTGCTTGTCATTTGGCGCTCGCACACTAGCGTTGTGTACTTCTGTAGGAAACCGGGCCACCTGATTTTGTACATTCTTATCTGCTTGTCGCTGACCAGTTTCTGAACGAAAAGTTTTAACGCTTTAGTGTCCATTGGCGGCTCACCGATCTCTTTGGATACTAATGTACTCAGTGTCTGATAGCCGGAAACTGCGCGTTTCTCTTTCACTACTTTCAATAGCCCGTTAGCAAACTTCAGCTGTCTCAGCGTAGGATTCTTCTTCGAGTTGAGCAGCGATTCGGTGGAAATGTTCTCGAGGCCATCTATAATTTTCACTTCGGTGATATCAGTGTCGTCGCTGTCGGCTGTTTCTTCATTTCTCGAGTCCAACTTTATCCTCTTCGAAGGCACTTCATCCCTTTCCTCGTTTTGTTCAATGCTTGACGTGGTGCTCATGAATTCCATAAGCTTTTTTTTCTCCTCAGCGTATTGATTGTCCATTTCGGCGGTTGCAGCCACAGCGATGTATCTGGAAAACAGTTCATATACATACATATATTAGGGTAAGTCGACGCGGTAGAACAACAGTTCCATTAGCTGCTCCTCTCTCAAAATTATGCTACCCATCAGTGGAAGTAACAGTTTATTGTATGACATAAGTGACTTTCAATTTCTTCGGATGGGTGTGGTAACCGACACGAGACACTTACCATCATACGTGGGCTGACGGACTCATTTATGCTTATCACCTACTCTCATAGAAAAGATTCGAGCAAGAGTTTTGTCGTATACGTACCTTGCAGTTCTTTGTCTACCTTTGTCTTCTAAAAATTCTTTCACAATGTTTTTCGATTTGAGCGTTCTGCAAATTGTTCTACTAGTGTAAAACTCTACACCCAAAATCTGTGCTAATTCAATCTGTGTCAAACCTTTAAGACCTGCATCTAAAAATCTTTCATATGCTTGTCTCAATAGACTCACTCCCACTTTGTACTGACATTCTAAGGGTGTAGCATTAGTTTCATCTTCTGAATGATCAGAGTCCTCACTTGATATTTCTAGGGTGATGTATTTCTTCTTAACAAATACTTTTTGTCGTCTGTTCTTTGATATTTCATCTACTTTTAACTGTCTTTCTTCCTGAAATAAAATTAGAAGAAAAGAAATAAAAAATTATCTTTATTTCAAATGTAGTTATCAAGTAGAGTAACTTACAAAATGAAACACATTAATCGTCTTTTGCAATCTTTTACTCTGCTGAGTATTAAGATATCCCGTTTTTATTAGCAAATCAACTTTTTCGGAGTGATCCGGTTTTTGTTTCAAATATTCAATGAGATTATGAAGTTTTCCAACTTTAGGTGAAGAAAGCAGTACTGGTCGGTGAAACCTCTTTAATCTCAATAAAATGCTTTTCATTCCTCTGCCCTGTACAATTTGTGTGTGGCATTGTGTTCTGATTAAGCCTAAGTCTTGTAAATGTTTTCTATTGTAAAAAAGGTGTTTAGGATCTTTCATTATTTTTGTTAAATTAGTGTTACCAACAGTCATTTGTCCCTGAAAAAAATTTTTCAATATTTACTAAAAGCATATGTAATAAATTAACAAGTTATGATGGGATATGAACACATCTCTGTCTATCTATAAAAAAAGTGATTGTTGAAGAAACAGTGAGAAAAAGCTGTTGTGATTTAATTTTTGGAGAAATATTAAATCACATCTTTAAATTTTTTAACTATATTTAAAGGGTGAGTGCTTGAACAAAAATTTTATAGAAAAATAATTATGCAACTTATCATAATGACACTCAAGATAGTGTTAATAAGGTAATATACTGTCTATCAAATGTGGTCAGGTTTAAGAACTTTTCTAATCTCATTAGTACCATAGGAATTAAAAGTACAATATTAGGTAAAAATTGGAAAAGAATGAACGAAACTTTTGATCCTGAAAGAAAAATTTAATATATTTCAAACTACTCTGTATTAAAAAAAAATTGAAAGAAAATTAGCATTGTTCTTAAGCTTCCATATCATTTTAAATAATTCAAGTTATAAGCTAGAGTGAAATCAGTGCACCTTGAATAAGATATATTCACATATGTAGACATAACATAAAAACATGTATTCCTGAGAATGGTACAATCCCCTCATTTTCAGTCTCCTACCATGGTCCCTACCACCCTTAAGATCTCAGTTAACTAGGTTTTACTGTATTTTCACATTTAATGGATGGTTTTTAACTTACATTCTCTCGAGCTTTACCTACTAACTCAAGTATACAGTAATGTATAGGCGAGAGTTGGGATAGATACAAAATGGGAACATGACAAGCTAGAGCCTTCCATCTCTCCTCTAAAGAAGCTACAATTGCCAGATTGTCGCCATAATTAGATAACATGTCTTCATAGGGCAAATCTTGCATTTTGTCTGCACTTATCAATATTCTTGTGCTGAAGTGAATTGACGATCCATATTCATTGTCGATAGGACAGTATTCATAAGGGCCATCAATATATTCAATCTAAAAGCAAAATCACAACAGTTAAGTGAAAAATAGCACAAAACTTTATTAAATTCATATATAATTTTATTTTCTGATTTTTTTAGGCACAACTGCAGCTACTGAATTTTTTTTTTTTTAAAGTTTATACTGGATAAATTTTGTTCAACATCAAACCTCTTTTTTAAAATGCCCATAAAAATGTTTCAGTTATTGAAATAATTTTGCTGATATTATACAATAGTCAGTGATCATTAATGTAATGTTTTTTGAATAGAAATAAATGTTGTGAAACACCAGTTTGGTACTTACGGGATCTAGAAGTTGCCCCGAATCCTCATGCACTAATGAAAATCGGTCTAATATTTCAATATCAGGCATAGGTTCTGGTGTTTGATAGAATAATATATGTTCAAAATTTGAAATAAATTTCCAGAAGCGTGTTTTCATTTTTTCAGTTACAGGAGAACAAATACGCTTTTTTACGCGCTTCCATAATAATTTTAATCCTATACCTTCAAGCCCTTCTAAAGCTATTTCGTCAATAAGAATTTCTTTAAAGTTTAAAGAAAATTGTTTTTGGATACCGCCTTCCATAGCTCTTTTTTGGATATTATTTCATTAGTCTTATGATTAACGATTAATGTTAAATAATGAACAATTCTTCATTATCATAACAAAAAATCCTATCACATGCATATAGTTTTTGACATTAACTAGCTGTCAGTGTCACTGTCACTACAGCTGTGGAATTCAATGAGCCGTTTTTTAACGGCTTGTTATTTGTCAACGAATTAACGATTAATTAACATCTAAGATTTTTGTAAATATTGACTAGATGTGCTGTATGTTCTCTTGAAAGCACGGTGGCTGAAGAAGTTGCAAAAATGTTCAATAATATGAACAAAGCGCTCAGTATTCAGTCCCGATGCTATTTTTAACAAAGTTTTAAATATATGCCCCACTGACTTTATATCGACGATAGAGAGCGATTTAGTCGTATCTCGAAAAATTCAACTTTATACCACAGCCAAAAAACGATTTGAAAAATTCATAACTGATAAATTTCTAACGATAGAAAGTTGAAATTTGGAACGTATTTTTATGTATATATTATTATCTGCTCTATTTAGTCCCTCCGTGGCCTAGTGGTATATTCGGCCCATTTTATTTTTTTATTTTATATTCGGCCTAGTGGTATATTAGGCCCGCGCTTTACAAAACAGAGGTCGTGGGTTCGAATCCCGCGGAGGGCAATGACTTTGTGTTGTTGTTTCTTAGTTGGGTT
>DWHQ01001532.1:0-10666 GCA_018247955.1 Eurytides marcellus marcellus | reverse complement strand
AGCCTAAATAGAGAGGGAGGTGTCTTAAATCTCTGGATCATGAACGCAGCGCCAAGCCGATCCGGTTCTGTTTATATCAAATCAAAACATATTTATTTAAATAGGCCTTTTCAAGCACTTATGAATCGTCGTTTTTACATCTCAGTTCGTGAAGAAGTCTCTCCAAAATAATTACATAGAATGAACAAGCCTTTTAGAGGTACTCAAAAAATCACTGATGACTTGCCTATATCCGCCTTCTTTACAGGTTTGCAATGCTGATATCTGCAAAGCAATATTTATATGATGGTAGCATTCTTATAAATAATTCAGCTAGGGTAATATCACACTAATGTCAACCACTTTTCTATAGACAATAGAATATACACCATAATGCATTACAGTTTGTTGTTCCAATGTTACTAGCGTAATTACAAACTGAGTAAATCTAAATGATAAGCAAAGCTAACTTTTTAACTAGTATGGATAAAGTATACTGCGTAATACTGCCACAAGTCATATCCCCTATCAGGTGCAGGATTGCTTCTAGTCACTTAATCATCGATAAAAATACCGTGGATTCCTTTAGTAGCTTGAAGCGATACTCTCAGTATTTGTTTATTAAGGCTGTGATAGGAAGCGTCATCCTAAGCTATCATCGCTACCCGTGGATATTCGCAACATCAGGACTTGCAAATTCTTTGCCGGCCTTTAAGATGGGAATAAGCTTTCTTCTTGAAGAACCCTAAGTCGTATGGTGCATGATTGACCCTCTAGTCACTTAAAATAACAGCCTTTGTGAGATATTCTTGACTGACTGACTGGCCCGTTGAAGGGTGATTCTTATGCACTACCTGCGTATTAGGGCTGTGCCACGGAATCCGACCGGAGGGAGGGCGGTGGCGCATGACGGTGTAAGTGTGTGCGTGCATCGGAATTCGCGTAGCCCAGGAACCACGGGTTAGAGCTACGAGCTTTATTCTGCCGAGTAAAGATCGAAAGCGATTGCCGTGGTACTGTTTTGTTTGTTACTGTAATATAAAGCGAGCTTTGATGTCTTGACAATGATGATGGTAGTTTTAAAAATGATTGTTTTGTTAAATGTATTGGGGCTTTCTTCATTGTTTTTAGAGAATTTAATAATAGTTAGGTAATTAGTAAAGTTTCCTAAAAAAATTCGATACTGTATCGAAATCCTCTCTCTCTCTCTATTCCTAATATGGTCCATTAAATTTTCTCCTCTCTAGTAACATCCTAATATGGTCTCACTCTTTCTCTAGTATGGTCATTTTAAAAGCATAGTTTCGGGTTGGATTTTGTGTTTTTCCTCTCCTAGGCAGGTTGCAAACTAATTCTTATGATGCTCATCTTGCCAAATCATCAAAGCCACGGTGAAATAATCCAGGTGCAATATCCATCCCATATTAGATACTAAAACAGCCTCTCAATATTGAATTTAGAGCCTGTGCTGTCAACCGTTGGGAAGACCTTCCATATTGAGCCGACTCAATAGCACAGATAATTTCAGTCAACTTTATTTATACAATTCGAACGGCTGAATCATTGCGATGGCCGAATTATTTCCGGCTCGGAGCCAGAAGAGTATCGAAAAAAATTGTTCATACATAAAGTCAGTTAAATTTATAACCACTCTACATACAAATTACTTACATAAACTTCGACAGAGAGAGCAGAAAGAGTTTTATTTTTTTATTTTAATTATCAACGAACCAGTATATCATAAAACATGCGTAATCATTTCATATGTCCGATACTCGACTG
The DNA here is from genome assembly GCA_018247955.1 of Eurytides marcellus marcellus. Taxonomy (NCBI): domain Eukaryota; kingdom Metazoa; phylum Arthropoda; class Insecta; order Lepidoptera; family Papilionidae; genus Eurytides; species Eurytides marcellus. The sequence continues at coordinate 8,905 of DWHQ01001532.1, read as the reverse complement.
TATAAAAAAAAACTAAAGTTTTAAATCGACTCATCGAACATCAAATGGGCGCTCGAACACGATTCCAAATTCAAAATTCCGTCGGAGAGGAAACGCGGCCGGACGTGTCCTCCCCTCCGCATCAAATTGGAGGCGGCCATTGCTTTTGAACTTTTGAATTTGCTACCACAGATTAAATAATCGAGGCTCTGCAGGTTTCGCGCCTATTTATTGACGGTGGGGTTTGACTTTTTTATTTAATCTTTTAGATTAAGCCCCGTTTGTTCATACTGTGAAAGCTTTACAGAAACCATGATCACGAGGCAGACTATTTTATACTATAATTAGATGATTTACTTCCCAATGCCATAGCTAACCCAGGTTACCGTCAAACTTTAAAATTAAATAAAATGGAATAAAACTTGTGGTTTAGTTTATTTTTAATAATGTATTTGAATAATACAAATAATAATTAAATAACTTGTGTAATTTTAATAAGAGTGTAAACTACAAGTCAGTTTAGTGGTTTATCGAAATAACTTTATTTTCTTCCTTTTTTCGTTATTAAAAAAAACGTTACCTTCATTATACGATGGAAATATCTTGTGTTACAAGAGCTGTTTACATACAATACGGATGACATAAATATCACATGGACGAACGCCCAGATCCGGAACAATCATCTGTAGTTCGTACAAATATGTCCCGGGTGGGAATCGAACCCACGACCTGCGACACCGACGCCAATAACTTAGCAACTGCGCCAAACGTGTAATCTCAATTATGATCAATATCACCTCAATTATGATTTACTTATTATTTGCTGTTCAAGTATTAGGGCCAAGAAAAGCTTATGTTGACCAACTAAAGGAAAAGGCGAAAGTCGGGTCGTATAAGGAGTTGAAGGGGATGGCGGAAGATAGGGACAAGTGGAAAGAGCTCCATCGACAAAAGCTTAGCTCTTAAAGTTTAAGAAGAAGAAGAAATATTAGGGGCATAACTGGCCGAGCCAAAGCGCAATTAAATATATACCTACGTAATTTCTACGGCCTTTTGCCAACCGCCTAAATATTCATTTAAAAACCGATCAGCAGGTAAAGAAATGCAATCAAAGCCTACTATAGTCGCAAAATACACGAAATTGCACGAGAAGACAAAAATAGTGTTCATCTAGACGCTTTGATCGGAATAAGCAATATTTTAGGAAACTTAGTGACTTGACTAATAAAATATAAGGGTCCTTATATATGAAATTAGCGTTTACATAGATAAAATAAAACGATAAAAGATATAATGAAATAAAAAAGATATTATAATATTATTATCTATACACTTTCGCCATTTTGTCGGTAGTTAATAGATTCCATTACTAAAAAAAATTATGGGATTGAAAATTAATAAAATATTTGACGGTGATAAGGTTAGGTTAGTTAGGTGGTTAGGTTGATTTGTCCAGGCCCATGTCGCTACAAATTTAATTTTTCCTTACAAGAAATTGTCCAAATTCCGAAAAAAGATGTAATCTGTAGGCGCAAGTTCAGGAGGAGGTTAAGTAAGGAGGTAAGTTTTCTTTTTTTTATCGGTATTAGGAGACAAACGAGCAAGCGGCTCATCTGATGCTAAGCAAACGCTGCCGCTCATGGACATCTGCAACTTCACGGGAATTGCAAATGTGTTGCTGGCCTTTAAGATGGAAGTATGCTCTCTTCTTAAAGGACCCAATGTCGTATCGGTCCGAAAATACCGCTGGCGACAACCGATTCCACAAGTTGGTAGTGCGTGGGAGAAAATTCTGCGACATTCTAATACTCGCAAATCAAATAGAAACATAGTGCCATTAAGTATTTTAAATTAACAGAAGTACGATACGAGACTTGTGTTTGTCCTACTGCGATCGCCTCCAGGTCATTAGGCACGAATGCTCTATTTCTAAATTCTATTGTTAAGGAGAAATTGTATTGTAAGTTGAAAGTTCTATTCAGGAGAGCCGGCAAGAAACTCAACAGTTGCTCTTTTATCACATAGTACTTAAAAGCTATCTCAAATTCGAGTCAATTAACTTCACACACTTTGGTCTTTCGTAAACGCTGGAATCGTATGATAGGCTGTATTTACTAACATATTATTATTTTTAATAGTATTAATTTAAAGACGTTAAAATGGCAGAATACTTGTGAAATTTTATCACACATTTTCTCATACCCACAAAGGATTTGTTAACTACAATGAAATTGAAATCTTGGTGCGACAAGCACATTTTTATTTCTATTATTTACCGTGTGCCTGTCACTGTTTTTAATAAATATTTAGATTTTGACAGATAATATAAAATATGTACTGTGAAGTCAATCGGCAGATCACCTCTTCCTTGAGGAACATCAATTACAATATTTAACCAGCTCAATGACAACTTTAACTAACAGCTGATGCCCTCGAAGGTAAAAAGAAAACCGCTCCAGCGCTTCATCAAAAACCTTTACATGGGAGAGCATACCATCTGATTAAACCGAGCCAGCATATAAAAAGAAAAATTCTGTTCAGAAAGCTCTTTTTTAAAATTTATGAAAAGCGATCCCTGCGTCTCATTGCATCCAAATTTCCTCTGTCAATCAAGGCGAAAATGGACGTTTCAACTATACTTTCTCGAAAGATGCGTGAACATGATATAACCTAGTAAGAAACGTATGAAGGATGTTAATCTTATCGTCTATAGTATCTGTACCCTACATAGATTTCCAGTCGATCGAAAGAAAGAAGTACAGAAACTGAGGTTTAGGATGAAGGATAAAAAAGAAAGGTCATAGTGAGAAAACCCAGCAAGGACTGAAGAGCATTGTCCATCGGAGGAATCATGGAAGGTTTGTAAGATAGGATTAAATCAAGTCAAATATTTTCGCCGAAGACATTATGATGCTTAGAGAGGTAGAATGTAAAAACAAGTTGCCTGATGGTAAGGAAAATGCCTGCCCATAACTTGCTTGGCAATGCGCTGCGCTCGTCACATCGCGATTTAGTATATTATATTTCTATGCCCAGTAATTTCATTGGTAACATTTCATCTCACACGAAATCTGTAGTTCTTACACATTACTGTTTGGCAATTGAATAACTGGGAATGCATTGATCTTATACCAGTCGGATTCTACAAAAAAGCCATACCACTTAGAAAAAGGTTTACTTACATTATTTTCGTTAGTTAATTTAGGTTAGGAATAGAAATAGCCGCGCAAGTAAGTACTCAGCTGACTCCATTGTATTACGAACTCTATGTGCAAAATGATGTGCTTGCCTTTACAAGAGTCGCATATGGTTATTAACATATCCTTTGCTTGCACCCTTTTGCACTTATTCTTATTTCAACCTTGAATTCAGGTAGTCAAAAATTATTCATTCGCATTGCAAATGGTACAAAAAGTAGTAATAATACTGGAGGTTGTAAGAAACCGGAAATTATTCAAACCATATGATGATGACAACAAAACCGATCCAAATGATATTGTTCATATATATTGCATGAAGAATGTTTACGGAACGAAAAATTTTAGTCCATTAGGTGTCATGTGCGACTACATTACACAACGCAAAATATTTCGCCCTTGACTACGAATATGCTTTTACATGTATTACTTCGTGAGGACAGATTCACGGAGGCTTTCTTCTTCGTAGCTAAAAAACTAATTAGACTACAAAATACTTTGAATACTGATCAGTATTAAATAATCTTTTTTTTCACATACTCATTCACAGATATTCACACACATATACTCTTCATAATTTTACAAAAAAAAAATTATTTAAAACTACTTTTTAATAACACATAACTTTCAGTATATAAATTTGTGTGATTTTTTCATTTGTGTATAATCAATAAATAAATTGATGGTTAAATGTTTAGTAACTCATAAAAACAATTTTATTAATAAAGAAGAAAATTATTTCTTACTTGTTTCTTATTTAATCTGTACAATGTTTGACGTCATCATGCCGCCATTAGTCATCTATATCTAATTATCTTATCTGTGGTACAGAGAGGCCAAGCGAAGCGAGTGGAGGAAATGCACGGGATTTGTACTCTGTTGAAATAATACGTCATCTCTTATTCCAAAGTGATTTCATTTATTCGTTCGTAATTTCAATTACAACAAGTATTTATTGTTAAAACAGTAAGTATATCACGCTACTTTAATGTAGTACTTTTCCGTATGTTACGGTTGCGTTGTTTGGTTTATGGTGTAGTGCTATACAAATGCATAATATAACCTATCTGCGCTTTGCATAAATCTATGAGGCCATAGCCTTGTAATTGATGCAGATGTAAATGATGTGGATTCGAGAAGCTAATGCAAATACAAATATAGTGGAAACGTCATCAATACAGTGTTGTCGGACGAAAAACGTTTGCCGCGCTCTGTGGACTGTTTATTGATGCGTCCATTGCAATTTCGCAGTCAGAATGCCGGCGGCGCGAGGGGTAAAACGGACGGCCTCTAAGTCTTCGACTACTGCAACGGCCGCGGGACCAAAAAATAAGAAAAAACGCGGAGGTAAGCATTCAAAAGGGATTGATGGCGAGTTGTTTTCTTTACATTTTTGTCCAACGTCAATGACCTGTCAAACCATGATGGCGGGAAACGCGTCCCTTGTATAGAAGCTTCAGTTGGCGCTAATTATATTTTTCGACTAATACATCGTTGTTATTCTTACACAACTTGCATAATAAAGACATACCGCGTTCTCCATTGTTACATTTATCGCGATTAGTTTACAAATTACGTAAGGCTGTTGTTTAAATTAATCGATTTTGAGGTTAGCTGCTTTTGTTCGCTTTATGTTAACGTTCGTCGTATGTTATATTATATATTTTGTATTCGCTAGTCATTTAATTCATTATTAATAATTCGCTTCAGTTAATAGTATTGCGATCGTTCATTTGCGACGCCACAACTTGTGGGATCAAAAGTGGCGCGCTTTTGTTATTCTTATGAGAACCGCTTTGTTTTAACACGATGCCATGGTTTTAAACGACATTTTATATTGTACATAAGAGACTAAATTTTATTTAAAAAAAAAGTCAAAATTCTTTATTCAAAATTGCATTGGTTTACAATCACTTTTACAACTGAACTTATGCCAGATATATTACTCCAATACTAATTGTATTATTGTACATACAATTATCAATCAATTAGTATTGGAGTAAACAAGTGAAATGTAATAATCATTCTCACTCATGTGTCAAAACTGTAATTCTAGCTGTGTCCAATGATGCTTATAAAATATGTTACCACATACAGTGTACAATGTCAGGCTTTTACTTCATATACATGTTTAACTTGAAATATCTTTGATTTTTTTTAATTTTGGTTGTTAAATCAAACATTTATTGCTGTTTCATGGCCCTTAAATTTTATGTAGGTCAAAAGTTAGGTTTGTTGTTTCTTATAACAATGACCAATATGGGTCTAAATATGCATGCTATTGACATACATTGATGTCTTAATTTTCATTTATAACATTTTGGTGGATATACTGTTAATTAAAAAGATATACTAATGTGCATTATATGTTAATATATACAGTTATAATACACTATAGTATTTGCATAAGTTTGATGTAGTATATAAGTTGGAAGGTGGCATTTGCTACTTTCTTACTTTTATTCCAGATAATTAATGAAAATTGCAGAAATTATCAAAATGCTATCATGCCTATGGTATAAATTCAGTTGTATAAGTAGTGTTGCCCTTAAAGGTGTTAAAAAATGCTAATTATTTTGAGCAAATTAATTTAAAACACTTTCCGATGCCAAAGATCTCTAGGATAAGTTAGATTCTAGATCGCTGAAAGTTTTTGATAAAAATCTAAACAAAATTTTCCTTGGATTAGATCAGGATAAATACTTCAAGGAAATTGTGATATAAGCTCTAAGATTTCATAGAGTTCAATTTGTCTTATATCTAGTTACAATAAATTATGTTTCATATTCTCCTAACTTAGACTTCACAGTCGGCTTTACATGCTTTTAATGCAAAAAAATTAAAAATTAAAATGATTCTCACCCATTTTTCTTTATATGGGTCTAATTAAATTCTAATTAAAATAAACTAGTGATGATTTTTAGATATTCAATAAGAGCTTGAAACAAAACTATATTGAATAAAGATGTTTTGACTTTGACATCCACCACAAATTTGTGCTCATAATACCTTTAATAAAATTCTGTTATTACAATATCTAAATAAAATGTCAATTTTCTCTCACTTTAAATGAACTAACTTTACAGAGTTATTCAAGGTAGTTAGTAGTCTTGTTTCTGTTAGATTAAAACTGGTTTGAGACAAGCATTTAAATAAGAACAATGTGTATTTACTATAATTGACACAATTCCCTTATCAATACTGCAAAAAAACCTGATAACCTGTATAAGTAAGTCCATGAGATGGCTTTTATTATTAATGATGTAACATTGAATATGAAGATTATATTGGATGTAAACTATTATCACAACTTTAACTTATCACAGCTTAGAATAAATTAAAATATCCCATTTTGCTTTTGTATTCATTTGAATCACTTTGAATTTTTTGCATAAAATTACTGTCAATAATCAAGATCTACGTCTAAGATAAATCTTTGTATAAACAAAGCCATGTTAAATTTGCATTTGTATATAATGTAATGCATTATTTGTAAGTAACAATGTTTTTTTCCTGTTTGTTACACCGTATCATGAAACTGTAATGTTGAGTTATGCTTTAAATTTGGTTGAATCATAATAACTTCTAATGTTTACCTTAAATCTGCATTATAACTTACCGGTTTTATCACATTTAGTTCAAACTCTTAACCTATGGAGTATTTGAGGACATTCAAGGTCATAATATTAATATCCCTTAAAATGTATATGCAATACAACATTGAACATAAATAATACATGTTATTATATCCCATGATTTAATACTGTTGCATTTAAAAAAAAATATTTAGCACAATTATGCTTATTTGGACAAATGCCATGGGCCTAAAGAAGTCTGTTTAAAATACATCTGTTTAGTGAAATAACCATGGCCAATAATAACCGTTTAACATCGGTGAACTTTCATGTTTGCTACCTTCTTTCACAAAAATATATATAAAGCGATAGTTTGAAATTTTTTTAATTTTTTTTTTCTTCACAATAGAGTTTTTACTGTAAATATACAAATGGAAATAATTGTATTCTCCATACAAAACAAATAAATTATGACTGCTCAATTATATTACCCTGCTATTTTCTGTATTTTTTGTTAATGTACCAATATCTACTTAGCAGTGAAAATTACTTATATACATTTGTTACCAGAGAGTCATGGTTTAAATACAACAAACAAGTTATGAGTATACTGAAGCTATGAAGTTTTCAAACTCCTTAGATCAGTAGCATGTTTTTAACTTATAATAAAATAAACCCATACTCTAAATAGTGTAGAGTGCAGAATAATACGCAGAAAATAACTGTATTCATTAAGTTTTGGGGTATAATCTAAGGCATTGATAACATTAATTTGTTTTTTTTTAGCGATCCAACTAGACATCCCCACCGCCCCAAAGAAAAGAGGGCGTGTCTTCACTTGTGGACAAGGGGATGTTGGCCAGCTGGGTCTCGGAGAGGATGTTGTGGAAACCACCAAGTAAGTCTTAGTGAAATAGTTCTCCTACATTTTTCTTTTCACCTACAATATTGACACTATATAAAATTGTATGCAAAAAGGAGTATTAAAGCTAGTTTGTAATGGATACATTAAATTTAAAACTACAAGTTTCAATGCGTAAGTGTTTAAATATATTCATTATTAATGAAAGATAAAAAAATTACCATTCTATTTTAATGCTTAAACTATCAACCTTTTGAAACCATATAAATTCTACAAGTATACCAACATGCTATAAAATGCATTGATATAATTGACTAACAGCAATAATCTAGACTAAAACATAATGTCTATAATATGGTTTATTTGATTGGCCCCTTGGTATAGTGGTTAATGCTCCTGACTGCAAAGCCAGAGCTTGTGGGTTCGATTTCCACCAGGACAAAATGCTTGTGCAATGAGTGAAGATATTTGTTCTGTGTCTGTGTGTTAATTTTCTATATAAGTATGTATTTAAAATATATGTATATCAGTTGTCTGGTTACTATAGTACAAGCTCCGTCTAGTTTTGGATCAGATGGCAATGCGTGAGATGTCCCATGATACTATTATTATTTGATTAATATAATAAATTTGTGGATAATTTCATATTAAGAAATACTAATAATAGTTAAATGAAATTGTTAACTTCAATTTACTTAACCAATTGATGTTTTTCATATTAAATTTTATTTTCCAGGTTCAAATATGTGTCTGCGCTTGGTGACAAGATAGTAGATGTGTGTGCCGGAGGTATGCATACTGTTGCCCTGGACTCTGATGGCAAGGTAAATATTTAATTATTCAATAACTTAAGACCATATCAATGCTAGAAAGCATAAACGTAGTAACCAGCAAAACCAAAATTATTCACCAGATATACACCAATTGACGCGGTTTAATTTACTGATTTCAACAATGTAATAAAAAAAATACTCCATGTGTCATTTACTACGTTTTTGCTTTCCAGCATCGATATGTTGTGCATATATAAATATAGAGGTATTATATATGGGCATATAGAGGCATAAATAAATGTATCCTGATGTAACTGTATTAATGACTTATCTTGTCATACATATTATCAACAATGATAAATTGTATACATGCCAAAAATAAAATATTCTTAAAAAAGAAATGGGTAATATCTAAAAAAATATTTTATAAGAAACAACCATTTTTTTTTTTCTTCAAATTTAAGAGTACTAAAATTTTTTGTTTTTTCAAAAGAAAAAGTTTCATGCTTTCATTATTTA
>DWHQ01001531.1:0-10667 GCA_018247955.1 Eurytides marcellus marcellus | reverse complement strand
AAACTCTGCTCGTTTATAAAGAAGAATAAATAATCTTGGACTATACCATCTTTATTTTGGAACCCATCGTTTTATAACAAAAAAGTCTGGATTAGTGTGCTTGAGCTTAATTTTATTAATTATTGAATCCCTAGCAGGTAATTAGAAGTAAATAAGTAGAATCCAATTATCTTCTCTAATTTAAGATATTTTTTTCTCCTTATATTCTACAAACCATCCTCGATAAGGATCGATGTCCTTTAGCCAGAATTTATTTTCTATCAAATCTGATGTAATGGTTGGGATCGTTAACAATATGTTCGAGGTTGGAATTGATACATTGTTTATAATTGAAAATTTAATATAATACAGAAGTTACCTTTGATCCTTTAATTAAAAATATAACAGCGTCTGTGTGTTCTCTAACTAAGTATTTGTAATCCAATATACCAATAACATGTTACGCATATTACACATGTTTATTACATATGTGAGAAGTAATATATTACTGACGGCAAATACTAGAAATATATTCCTATAATAATTTTCCCTATTAGAAACTTTTAATGTTGGTATATATGTAACATCATATGTACATAGATAGAAAAAAAATTGATTGAACATTTATTAATTTAATGATTCATAAACAAAAAATATGTTCTGTAATAGCTGTAATAGCGATGTCCAAGTTAATTATCCCAATTGAAAGTAAAAATTTATAATAACACAAGTGTTGATTGATTATAGCATATTCAATCCAAAATAAAAGTCAAAATGATAAATTCTTTCAGTTATCTCGTATTGCTGGAAAGTGACACTTAACATCGCAGAGCAGAATAAAAAAAAAGAGAACGAAACAAATTTTCGCTCCGTTTGTGACATTAAAAACTGTTTCTGTTTCTCATTTGTAGTTTCAAAACAATCTCCCAAATAGTCGCTACCATCAGGTAATTATTAATTCACGATATCTCACACTCCCCAAATGTATAAATCGGAGTTGAGTTCGCCATTCGTCCCGAACACGGCCGACGTAATCAACCAAAGGCTTAATGACCCCCTCCTAATTGGTGCCTAAGATTTGGAGGCCTCGTCTTACATATTCATAGGGATCCAACCTTCGGGCCAGGTTGCTTTAATTTATTCAAAGAGCCAACGGACATGCAAATTGCTCCAGAATATCGGTCATGTTTATGTCAGATTTGAGTGAAAATTATTGCGAATTGGCTTTCTGTTGTACGACGGTAAGGTACACCCCGTTTCTGTGGCTCCGTTACTCTAATTTATATATAGCACTCGGATACTTTTCATTATTTATGACCTCGTCTCAAGATGCAAGGGACCGTTAAAAGTAATCTTGTTTCATTGGCAGAGTACCTTGTTTTCGAAAGATGTGGTCAATAACTCGTCTTAGTTTATTCTTTTTTGAATTTCGTTGATTTACTTTTTTATATGCGGTTCAACATTTTGTCGAGTCTATTAATGATAAAAAAATAATTACATGTTTATTTCTTTTTAATTTCATTAAATTAAGTAACGAGACAAATAAGTAGTGAGCGATACACTTGCATGACGTGCCAGTGTCTCATAGTTATAAGAGTATATATATGCCAAGTATTCCAAATACTTTCGAAGTGATTTAAAATTTACTTTGCGTTCTGCTATGGTTGTCACCAAAACGCGGTACCTCTATAACCAGTAATTTCTCGGGAAATATAGCCCTTTAAACCTGAACACAATAACGCTCTGCATCGAATAAGAAAATTATTTTATAACATTTACATTTTACACACAAGCATTGTGTAGAACGCTACAGGTAACTTTGTAGTCAGCACCTTTAATTAACAAACATGCTTGAATTTTTTATGACATTCCAAAGGAAGATTGATGCCCTCCTTTAACTTTCTTAGCTTGTGAGTGAAATTGGTTTAAAGTGATGAGTGTGTAATTATAAATTTAAATCTTTGTTTCGTTGAAAAGCTAATTTATTTCTCACATATTACAATTTTCAAAGAGTTTTATGTTTTATTTGATATCAAATATTATTATGTATCAGGTTATTATTCATAAACAAATAACTATTTTATGCAACTATTTTAGCGCGTTATAAGTTAACTATGTTATTGTGTTTAAATATTCTTTTAAACTATTGACGTCATCACCCTAATCGTTTCCGTGACTGGACACTGTAAGTGTTCGAAGTTGAATTGAACATTATATTAAAAAAGTAATTGAACACTATAAAATCTGAAAGATTATAGAAGAAAATATGTGCAGTATTCATGTAATTACTGTAATACTTAGTTTATGCTCGTTTGCTGGCAACATTTTAATATTTCCAGTCTTAAATTCACACCAATTCTTAGTTCCATTAGTACGTTAGAGTGACAAATCAACAAACACACTTATGCTTTATTATATTAGTAAGGGTTTTCTTATCTTTTTTGTAATAAAGTTAAAAAAAAAATAAATGTTATTCTCAAGCATTGTTCTCAATTTTAGCAACAGCAACAATATTGACACGATTTGCAGCCTTAAGCCTAGGATTAGGTAAAGTTTGTTATCTTGTGTTCGAGTAGTTAGCATAACAGATGGGCACCTTACCCTTATTGGGGATCACTTGAGGCTACAGAAATCTGACTTAAGCTGTTATCTCAAGTTAGTTCTGAGTACATACTATTTGTTGTTATATTATAGCTGAGTTTCTTTCGTCTGTTCTTCTCAGGATTGAGTCATTTTTTTTCGAACAGGTAGTAGATTCAATAGACGTCAAAACGTGATTGTAAACCAATCCAATTGTGAATAAAGAATTTTGACTTTGATTTTGATTTTGACTTATACACACAAAATTATAGTGGTCCTTTTCACAAATTATTTGATTATAGTGTAAAAGTCCGATGTGATGTAACTCCAGGATTATTAAAAACATATAGTATGAATAACATCCAGTCATGTGACATAATGTATACTACTTCAATGTAATCATCTTTTTTTTATGGATTAGGAGGCAAACGAGCAAGCGGCTCACGCAAGCGATCACCACCGCCCATGGACATTCGCAACATCAGAAGACTTGCAAATGCGTTGCCCAATCTGGAACTCCTTTCTTACTGCCTAGTGTTACAATAAAACAATCGAACTTATTTGATATTGCTACATAAAATTATAAAATAACGCATAAAATAATCGAACCTTCTGTGTACAGTGTAAACGATTTATGTCAAAAATTTAAAATCGAAATTGCTTATTGCTTGTTAACTTGCCTATTCTAATGATGTAAGATTGTCTTGGGTAGCTATCTACACCAACGAAAATATTCCTTTGGGACTAAATTGACAAAAGCAGTGGGATGTTCCTTTGGTGCAGAAAGTACATAACGCCAGAGCGTACAAACTTTTGGTCTCATCTAAAGAATCCAGTCACACGCTACACGCTTTACCATCAAGTAATTTAGGTTTATTACATGACGGTGATAGTTTGCGCATTGATGTAAGAATCCGCTTAGAAGTACCGATCCGCCAACCCTGTGGGTACAATGTAAATAAATTTGGACTCAATAGACTCACTTGCCAAAAAAGTGCTGGTTACTTTTCCCTTCACGCCGCTCGGAACCTACTTATCCGTAGGGCTCTTATTTCTATTAAAGTTCAGTCTAATTTAGAGCCATCCGGAATTTTCCGTAGTGATGTCAAGAAACCCAATGGATTAACTTGGATTCCTTGGGAAAGGGGCAAAGATATTGTTTGGGACGCTACTTGCCTAGAGACATTAGTAGCCTCTCACCTTAGGCGCACTTCAGAGCTGGGGCGGCATCGGAGGCGGCCGAAGTAAATAAACGACGCATATATGAGTCTATCAGTGCAGACTATATTTTTGTGCCGTTTGCTGTAGGAACTCTTGGTCCGTCCGTATTATAACCAAGCAGTATCGTGCAAGCATTAGTATGTTTAAAGAAAAAAAAAGAGGTAATTTTTCAAAAGAGATACATCTCTGAATGATGACATAAAGACGTGTTAACATACTGTGTGATACCTCCAAGTATTAAAAAATACTATTCGACATTTTAAAGGCAGTTATGGACTCGTGTCGGAGCTGCCAAAAGGTATATAATTTAACAGATATTAGCAACATCGTCTGGCGATCGATGCCAATCTCATACTTGTAGTGTACCTTCTTGTTTTCAAGTGTTCCGTCGTACAGTCCAACGGAATGGCATGCCTTTGTGTCAAGTTAGCGGCTTAACCGTAGCTTTGGCTCGTTTAGCAGAGGGCCACTTGAGCCGCGGTATGCCGGTAGCTTCGGCAACGGATACTCAGGTGGCTGCCTAATTCGATTTGTTTGTCCATACGTCGGGCTTTGTTCTCTGCCCTCGGTGTTACTAGACTGTTATAAATTGTTTAGTCTACTGTATAAATATTAATTATAAACGAATTATACAAAACTTTGAAAGTAAGTATAATATGGCAAGTAAAAGTTGTGCTAGTTAAGAGCCATTCAGACGTAAAAATTCATGTCTCAGAAACCTATCAATTAACAGTTACTGTAAAATGACGCAAATTAATTGAGTTAGAATTGTTTTTACATTTTTCACTCCCGCCATCGTTTCTGTACATTGTGGTTATTGTTACGTTAATTGCTTAACTTTCCCGCGAGTTCTTTCTTCGGTAAAGTGAAAGAAACTTAAGGGATGAAATTGAAAACGAAATTCACCAAAGACTTTTTCGTCGGCGTCATTGGAAATATTAATGAAGCGAGAACAACGAGATATACATTCGTAATTAATAAACGACTTATTAATTGCGGCTAGAAATTACCGCGAGAGTTCGTCGGGACAAACGGAATGGCCGTATTGCGAACCGTTTGAAACTTTTCCTTTGAGTTCGCCCCGCGGCGTACCTTGTCGAATCTAAACAATCGCGGAGTCGTAAAGTTTCAGACTTCCAACTCCCCAACAAGTTGCGAAACAGTTCTGTTTCGCTTATAATGCGAGCGGTTTACGGCTTATTTACTCCGTAATATAATTATATATTCCTATAGGTTTGTGAACTTGAGTTCCGTTCACTTTATGTTGCTTGTTGCAATATTATTGTGATTTTTCGTCATTAGCCATTTAAGTATATTAAAAATAATTATAGATTAGACTATGTTCCCATTACATTTTGAACACAGTCATCAAATGTAGATATAATAATAGTAAAAAGATTTTGTATTGATGTCGTTTTTTTGCGCCTTTTTTTACTTTACCGAACTACTTAACACTAAACATCCAAATAAACTTTTAAGGAAATTAATGTAGGACTTATATATTTATCAATCTATGGTATAGTATAAGTTAGTATAAGAAGAAACCTAATCTTCTGATGTGGTTCTGCGAATACTATATTTAGTTATATTACTATTTTATTTTACTATTACAATTTCATTTTATTTAAAGTTCCCGACATTTCAATGTTAAGACATCTAATATCACAATATTTTCAAGACCGGATACTTTCAGTATTCGCGACGTCGGGAGTCTGAAACAAAATGAAAACACGATAAAATTATTTTTAAAACCTTTAATATTACTTACTTATGTATATGTATATTGCGCAGAAAGGTACATTTATATGATAGAAAAATAAACAACTTTTACAATACGTATATTTAAAAAGGTAATTATTGCATAGTCGACGGCACCATAAAAATATAGTTTCAAACAACCGACTGTGCAAAGTTTTACAAAATATGTGATTAAACGGTATTAAAGCTCGCCGAGGCGAAATTGCAAATTGCATCGCATGGAGTAAATAAGTATGATTCAACTCTACTCGGCTCGAAGGGGCCGCAATTAATTCCTGATTGATTCACAAAGCTAGTTGGAATTCCTCCCCCCTCTACGCCCCCTGCACCCACCTGCCTCCACGTGAGCATCAGACAAAGATACGAAGTTAACGTCAGCTAAGGTTTGTTGTACAAAATTTATATGAAACTTTGCTTTGGAGGTTTAAAGGTGCCGCCTATTTACGCCTAATTCTTGAATATTTACTTTCCTTTTTAATAATATTCCATCCTTCGAATAGCATTTTTGATAAATTTATATTGAAGTTTTCTTTGTGGTCATATCGTCTCAACGTTAGTTATTTTAAGAAATCGTGCAGGAAGTTTTATTTAAAAATGAGAAAATATTATTATATTTGCTAGTACACTTTGCCGATTATAAAGCATGAGTGAACGATTTTGCGTGATGCTGAATTCGACCCAGTAAGACGGCACTTGGCAAGAGTGACGTGATAGCGGTACTCCTACTAAGATATTCCGAGTTGCTGCGAATGTTCGCGGCCGACGCTCCATTATGCAACAACTACTCCCTTTTATTCCTCGCCTCGTACCCTTGACGTGTGTTCCAGCGATAATTAACTTGGGGCGATGGACGTTCTTTGACGATCTATACTTATCAAACGGAACATATACATCGTTATGAATTTGCAACGTACTGTAGAAACTATGTTTATAATCTATTTAAAAAAAATGTTCTACAATAATAATTAACTACTAATATTTTAGCTCTAACGTCTCTGGTATTGTATTCTCGTCTAGTACTCGTCCACACGAATGTCATAATAAGGCGAGATTTATTTGTAACTGAAACGACTTCAACCATTACTAGCCTACATTTTAACCTAATCTTAAAATTTAGGTTCTAACGTAAATTGTTATTGAATTAAATAATAAAAAGTTTTCAGTCTTAAAAATGGATATTTGTAAATCAAGTACAAAGATAAAGCTACCAAGACGTTTTACATATGTATATCATCTTAAAATAAATTAAAAATAACTAAAACGCTAACAATCAAAAAATAAAATTCTTATATCAGTCAACACACCTGTAACGACAATCCAATTGATTTTTTTTACAAGAAATATTACTCATTTTGAGGTTATATATTATAGTATCAAACTACTTGTTAGACAATGATAACATTGTCGAAAGCGATTGTCGAAATATATTTGTTTAAAATGTTAAAGCGCTCATAGCGTATCCTTAATCTTGATAGACGTTTTACTTAAAACACCTACGAATTACGAAAGCAACGCATTATATCAGCTTATACCATCAAAGCGGATTAAATTAACCCCTCAACCCCTTCAGTTTTGAGCGCCTTTTCACTCGCTCCACGAATATTTTATTAATATTGGCGCCTTAAATTAACTTCGCTCATGCGTGATGCCGCCGTAAAGTGATGCAATTTTAAACGTGTTCCGAATAAAATCTTACGTTAGCAGCTTTCGCAATTAACATACGCTTTAAAGAAACTTTCATACGAACATAGATTTAATCACTTTTCTTTGAATTACTTTACGCTACCTTTAAATTGGTAAAAACTAGCTGCAATATATTATTTAGTCAAAATATTATATAGTCCTAGGTATACAGGATCGAGAAATACGAAACGAAAGTTGTCTAAAGAATATTTAATGCACGATTAATAAGAAGTCCTACTTATTAAAATACAAACAATTTACAATGTAATCTATCCTATATATAACTTCAAATTAAATCGAATGTCGTCACATTTCAAATTTTTTTTAATTTCAATACTTTCGTCCTAAAAATATACTTCTAATATACTCAAATGTATCTAAAGTTAAAAAATGTTTTTGCTTATCTTATATGGAACATAATATGTAACAAACATACTCAAATTTAATTAAAAAGTAAAAGAAGCACTGAAATCCACTTAATCAATCTAATCTCCATTGGCATGTCGACATTTATCGCTACACAAACGGCCATCGAGACTGAATCTAACATGGTAACATCGTGAAAAGCGCTCTCTATAAGAAAGTTTCCATTGACGACAATGCACTCACGGAGAATGTTAACGTAACGTAACAGGCAAAAAGCCGACGTCCGTTACGGCGTTCGTGTATAACACAGGTGCTTGAAAAACTCGAGTTTTGTGTAAATGAGACGGGAGGGTAGAATGTCGGAGCGCATATGGCGGGAGGAAGCGGTGGGCATAAATCTGGGCGACGGTGGCGCCGCGGCCGGAAGAGGAAGCTCGACGTCGTTTGCCGCATTGTGCTATCGGCCGCCGGGCCGCGCGGACGTCTCTTTGTGTATGCGATTTTATGGCGGCAGTCATTCATGAGATACGAGCCCTATCGCACTTTGGGTTGCTTTTGTTGTGTCACCTTTACGGTGATAGCTGTATCGTTTAGCTTGGCCGTATAGCCTTTACGGTATAGAATTGTATGGTTCAAGTATAAATGATTTCTGTATAAACTGACAAACGTTATTTATATTTTTAATTACTTATTAAATTTTATTTGGAATAAAATGGTTGTTGATTTTATCAACCGATGAGTAATAAATCATTTATTGTAGCTAAACTATGTTCTTGTTATAAAGTAGATGACAAATACGGATTCTATGAAACCCGTTCAATATCTCTTTGATATTTTGAGTAATACTAGAACAGGGAATAATGAATACAAATTTGTTAATATACTCTAAATAATAAATCTCACTAGAAACTTAAATAACCTAAACACATAATTGTGACACGCCTTGTCACGAAATGGATAGGATATTACTGAATAATATGTACTCATATATTATTGGTATTAGTTATTCGGAATTAGACATTCCATTAAACAGCTTTACAGAGTTCTTACTTAAACTTAATATATATGGTTAATATAAATTGAATTTCGCTTACGTAGTCGATTTTTCCGCTAAGATCCTATTAGAAACACAACAAACAAAACAAACCGTGGCATTAACTGCTTATGTAAATTGAATCGTTCGGCGGCGAAACGAGTATCGTTGGCAGCATGAATTTCCTGTTGATCGTTAACGATAACGCACTATTTGTGGTCACGGCGCACGAGCCTTGGACTGTACAAAGCGCTGGACATTAGTAATTCAAGTTAAACTGTTGGACTTTTGTATAATCACACCGAAAGCGTAACGCTTAAATTTTCACTAACACCGTAACGACGCACTCATAAATTGTAACTAAATACATGTCACCCGGAGGTGAAATTCTTTTATAAAATGAAACTATATTACGGATTTACGCTTATATTACGTTTTATTTGGAAATTTACTCGTAACTCTCGACGTTTCATACAGTTTACAATGGTCTTGAACTTGCGTTGTCAGTCTTGAAGGAGGGAACTTTTGAATTGGAGGGGGAGGGGGGAAGGAAGAGGAAGGAGGTAGAGGTAGGGAGAGGAGTGGGAGAGAGAAGGAGAGGGAGGGGGATGGGCCACCGACTATTTATTTATTTAAACTTTTTGCACAAAAATAGTACAAAGGCGGACTTAATGCCAAAGGCACTATCTACCAGTCAACCTTGAGGTGGTGGTGAGATAGAAAGATAGGTGCCTAAATAAAAAAAAATAAAATTTATGAATGCAATTCTTCGTCACAAAAATCATAACGATCCGTTTAGTAGATCTGTAGAGGCACGTAATTTCAGGTTAACTGTAATTGGGGAAATATTCAACGATTCGATAGGATACAGCGTGTAGAAGGAGTATTATTAAGCACTTTGTCTATTGAGTGTAAACAGTTTACAGGCTAAAAAACAACGTTAGTTAAGATAAGATATGTAAACAGCCGCTCTCTTCTAAAAGTTGGCATTGCAACCGCAAATGACAAAAATTACCCATTTGATAAACCTTCTGGTCACCCAGACCAAAAGGTTTATCAAATTTCTGATGGCTGGAATGGGCGTTTGCCATCTTTTGCCTTTGTGGTAAAGGATTATGAAATATGATTAGGTAATTGATTTCTTTAGAAATTAACGTAGTAGGTAGGACTCGTTCAGAGGCCGCGTTGGATAACATCATCGCAAGAAGTAATATGAAAGAATTACTGTGATCCAGTCGATGGTCAATGCATCACGAGCCCAGCGCAGAATCACGCAGGGTTTGGAACAACGCGTATGCTGTCATTACTAAGGAGGTTTCATACCACCTTTTGTTTATGCCCAGCTATGGTCCCTCCGCGTACAGACGCAAAAGGCATTGAAATTCGCCGCGGGTTTCTCGCTAATCTCTCGTTTTACGATGGCCATAAACGTGCGCGGTGTTGCGTTCTTGATAATAAAATCCGCGCCGCGACTTACCCCAACAAAGGCTTAGTGCCATAATAAAGCACTCGCCCCTAATGGGCCTCTGGACTTAAACGCGTCTAACGACAGCCAGCTGTAAGAATCAATCCGTTTATTGTTAACTCGTGACTTATAGATTTAACCGAACTGTCCTGTTGTTTTCTTATCTTATCTTGACTGACGTTGATGCTTTTAGCCTACGTGGCTCAATAAAGCTTCATCGGATCACCGAATTCGTGGAAATGCTAGTTTCCACGATGGATACCTCCTGTTTTTCATTCGCTTAGCTTAAAAAAATTAGCTCGGGTGGCTAAGAGAACCTTTTTGAAATGTACGTTTTTTTCTACAAACCCGTTTCATATGAATCTGACAATCTAACAACCTCAATATGCATTGCCTATCTGGTATATCCTATTTCTGGCGTCGAACTTCAAAGTCCAATGATAATAAAATTTCTGAAGAACCAACCTCGCGATAAATCCTTTATTATACACTAAAAAATTCTTATAAATTGGTTGATAATTGGTTAAGATATTACGTAAGTAACATATATTTATATAAAAATGTCAGACAAACTGATAACAT